>MNCI01022230.1:231534-269075 GCA_015680685.1 Gnetum montanum
AGTGGTCGTACTAAGGCACTTAACTAGCTTAAACATGATGAGCAGCCGATTCCTTGNTTACTGGGATCACCACACGTAACGCACGTGCTCGTAGTGGTTGTACTAAGGCACTTAACTAGCTTAAACATGATGAGCAGCCGATTCCTTGACTAGCCGTACACACCCGTAGATGCTCGTAATCAAGTCATAATCATGCTGCGCTAATGTAGGTAATAAATAACATGTAATAAATAAAAAATAATAAATCCTATTCCATGCACTGTAAGGTTTATTCACAAATCTCATCTTTATTGCCGTACATAACTTGCGTTCAGGTATAAAGCTGCTTCAATAAAGATCCGTTCACTTGGGGACTCCTACTGCGGGCACATGGAAAATATTCTATCTTTGGAGTGATCAAATTGCCAGAGTTTCCCTACTTTAAGCCTAGGATGGGAAATAAGGGGAGAGCCGCCTCTTATTTATAGATTTGGCGGTGGACCGCGATATCGCGTATGCGATATCACAGGGGACAACACGATATCACGTACACAATACACGATATCAAGGCCCATGCGATATCACGTCTCATCAATAACATAACCATAAATCCCATGGGCCTCCAAAAATAGGATTTAAGGTGCCTTTGATAATCTTGTCAATCACCCATGGACTTACAAAGTATAAACGAAAATGAAAATAGGAATAGAATTGTAGATTCAAAAAAAAATTATTATAGAATTACACTTGAAAATAAATCTACACTACAACTAAACTAAAAAATTTATTGAATAAAATTGTAAAGTTCAAGAAGTACAAATGGTGTGCTCAAAGCACAAGAAGATGTTTTGAATGGAGCTTGAAGCTTATTAAAGCTAACCTCATTTTAGAACAAGATAAAGTGGAAGTTTCAGACATCAAATTAATAAATGAGAGATTGACAAAGGGAAAGGAATCCCTTCAAATGGTCCTAGAACAAGGAAGAAGTCCACATGAAGAGTGGTCTGGGATGCTACGCTCAAGAATATTCATCACCTATAAACACATCCCAATCAAATGATCTGTTGAAAGAAAAGTTAGCACATCAAAAGTAGAGGAAGCATCCATATCTCAAAAAGGTCTTGAAAGGTTTGATTATTATAATCACTCATACTACCATAAGAGAATTAGGTGTTATTTCCTACCAAACAACCTATTGAACTACAACTAATGTAACTCCATATAGTCTAGTTTATGATTTTGAAGTTGTTTTTTCTTTTAAATTAAAGATTCCATCATTGAGGTGGATCTATCACATTTCATCAATGATGAATAGAACAAGGACTTGAGTACCACTGACGTGGATTTGTTGGAAGGACAATGAGTATGAATGCTTGCTCAAATCAAGTAATACCAAAAAAGGTAGAAGAAATAGCAGTGCCATGACCTAGATAAATGAAAGATCAAGGAGAGAGACTTGGTCCTCAAGGATATCTATAAGCATGTAGATAAGTTCTTAGCCAATTGGGAAGGGTCTTTCTTAATTATCAAGGCCTATGAAAATGGAGCCTTTAGAGTGGTAGACATGGATGGAAATGAGTTGGCTAATGTGGTTAATCATTCCTATCTAAAGCCTTATTACATCTAACATGTTTCCTTTGCAGGTATTGACATTGGCATCCCTGATCATTGTGACCATTAACAAGCAAGCCAACATTCTTTTCTCTATATTGTTTTGTACAACAAGTGGGTCATGAAACTCTATAGCATTTATAATGCATGATACATATCCCTTTTGGGTGTAATGATTTGTATCCATAGTGGCCTAATTTGCTAGTGCTTTTATATAGCCTTATGTATGATCATGTAATAACATGTTTTCTTTGCCTTATTTTCTTATTCTTTTGAAGTTGTGCTTGCAAGATGAAGCTTGAAGTCATTGCAAAGGTGTAACTCATTGCAGTAAAAAGTTACCAAGTGACCTTGATGTGCAAAATTTAGTTATCTTATTATGTTGTACCAAGGGTGCTTGTTTCATATCACCTCCATTACCCTCGATTGAGCCTAGAACCATAGACTAATTATAGCCTTACTTACCTTAAAAAATGATGATGACCAATGTTTGACACATGCATTGTGGCCATGTGACATCTCCTTCATTATGCTCCACCGTCAAGTTCGTTGGATGCAAATAAACTCATTGAATGAGAATTCCAGATTAAATTCTACCTTAGAAATGAAACCCAATGAAGGTTTCACCCGAAAAAGAATGTGGAAGCAAATTACCAAGAAGCTGAAAGGTCAAAGAAGCTAAAAAGAAAAATCAATAGCTCCAAACATATAAATGGAGGAGAATAGTGCCCAAAGAAAACATGGAGTGGGGTGTTGGTTCCTCAAAAACATCACTAAGTGACCAACACCTCAAGCATAAAGTGTGAAGACCATATTGAGTAGCCAAAGTGTCACTACCATGATATAACCATGATGTCAATGTAGGGAACTCATTGTTAACCCTTATGACCATTTTCTACTAGCCAAGTATAACCTTTATCCTATATCTTATCTTCATAATTGTATTTTATCATCACAAGAACACTTTAACATGGTTTAATACTACTAAATTAAGCATAGAGAAAGAACATTGGTGATGGACTTGCAATGATGTTTTGCATTCTTTTTCTATGTCTCTCAAGTCAATCCTCAAAACATTAATAAAGAGGGAATAATGAAACACCACCAAGAAAATTCATGTTATGACCTATAACCTTCACCACCCAACTTGAGATAATATTTTATTATAAATGTAAGATGTGTGGCCTATGAGATGCAATCTTGCATATTGAAACACCACCAAGAAAGCACATGTTGCAAACTATGACCTTCAACATTCACCTTGAGGCAAGATTTCATTGTAAATTTACGGTTAGCAGCCCATGAGCTACAATCTTCCATACTTTAACTTTTTAGGACTAAAAAATGCCTCATAAGTTGCTATTTCATCACTTCCCAAGTGAAAATAGTGCTATTATGTCTATATATGAGCTTGGGAAGGCTAAACATGCCTTGGAAACTATGAAATTTTGGATTTTCATGGATTTTTGTGGAGGTATAACCTCAACTACACTGAAACCATCTACCCCCAGCATAGATGGTGTTGGATTTTCATTTTTCCCAATAATAACTAGCATAGTTACCACAAAGCCCAATGTAGCTTCAAGAACAACATTGGCATTCTTTTTGGATCTTCCATTTTTCTAACAATGGCCAGTGTAGTAATAACATTTTTTGGTAGTGGCAACATGGCTAGCGTAGTCATCATGGATTTCTAGCAATTGCAAATTGGCCAACATAGTCACCATGGTTTTAGTAGATTTCAAAAAATGTCAACATAGTCCTTCAAGGTCAAGGTAGTCACAAGAGTCTATTTCCTATTTTTAGTCTGTGGATGAATTTTGATGATCTGTGTAGATCAAAACTTACCAAAAATGGTCAACTAGGCTGAAAATTATAGCCATTACACCTACAACCAACATCAATCTATTAGCAATCATAGAGGTAATTTGTTGCATGAAATAAAAAACCTAAAACTTATAAAAACCAAGCATGAACACCATATTTAGGTGACAAAATAGAGTAGTTTTGAGCAATTGAAAATGAGCATTTGTACAATCCATAGCCTTTTGCAACCTTGAGAGCTTGAATTCCATTTGGAAATCTACATTGAGCATTAGAGAGTCTTGGTGTAGTACCATTGGAACAAGAGCTTGTACCACTATTAACACACATGTAGTCAAAGTTGCGGACTTGAATGGAGATCAGCAAGGAGTTACAAGAGATTGGAACAGAGAACTACCTAAATCATGGAGATTGACTGCAAAAAACAACTTGTCATCTCCAACAAGCTTCAAGTTCCAAGCACACCAACTGTACTCTTTGAACTTTATACTTTCATTAAATAAAGTTTTTAGTTCACTTGTAGTTTAGATTTTATTCAAAGTTTCATTCCATGTTAATTCATTTTCATTCAAATTAGTAATCTATTTTCATGTTTACAAGTTGTAAGTCCTTGGGTGATTGACAAGATCATTCAAGATATCTTGGATCTTGTTTTTGGAGGCCCTTGGGATTCAAGGTAAGGTTATCACAACCTAGATTTTTTGATTTTCTACGAACTAAATTTTCCAAGTGCTACAGTTCCTAGCACTAGAAGGAGGACCTCTACCAAAATTCTTAGTAGAGAAACCTATTCCAACCTATACAAAACTTATTTTCAACTATCTTCAACATTCGCAAAAGCCTTTTATGCTATGTACTAGTAAAAACTAGCATTGTTGTTCCAATTTTCATCCAATATACCTAGCATAGTTATGATGGGTGATTCATTGCATTTTCATAGTAGTTGTTGGATTCTATGGAATCCAATGTAGTTAACATCAAAACTTGTGATTTTTTCCTTCTAAAACCTACGTTTGAAACCTAAATACCAATGTAGGTTATTTTAAAATCCAAAATCTCTACCATGAAATTCTATAGTGAGAATCCAACATAGTCACTACTAGGACTCTAATGTAGACTTAGAAGTAAACCAAAATTTTCATAATCAACCTTTCAAAACAAATGTGTAACCTTTGGCAAAATTTTCTAGTTTTGTTTTCCCAAGAAAAAACCCATTTTCTACCATCTACTGTGGTATAGTTGGGTGGAAAATACTATGATCTACTACACACTCCATAGTGTAGATCTTGTCTAGCTTAGTTGGTATTACTAACCCTAATATGATAACACTTTTTTTCTTGAAGGGTAGTTTATAACATTTACATTGCAATAACACTTTCAACTATTTTTTTCCATTTAGAGTCAATTGTTTTATTAGGAAATCCCAACTTACTAAAATTTTTACCAAAAATAGTAAAAGAAAAAAATCAACATTTTTGATAATGTCTTTTAGCAAGCCCACTATTTTGCCCATTGACATGACCAACATGACATTTGACTAGGATGAAGTGAGGATCTATGATCCTAGAGAGCCCACCATAGCCAATTCTAGATTATTTCTTAGGCTATGAGCATAAAGCCCAAACTTCACTATGCTCAATCAAGAGCACTCTAACTACATATGCACTAAGATCCAAGCTGGATTACTCCTTCCACGAGTAGATGCTAAAGCCAAGCATGAATACAAGTTAATCCATCACAATGGGAAGGAGTACATACCCTCCCCCTATGATAAAATACTCTTGAATGATATCCATGCACTTATAATTTCTCAATTAATTGAGATGGATGAGAAAAATGTGAAATTGAGCTTGAAGAGTCAACACAAAGAACATGATGACTTTGTGGTGGAGCTTGAACCATAAACCTTCATAGGGGACCTATTCCAACAACTGGCCCCTTAAACTACCATATCCACTTTAGCCCCACTTGTCACTTCCATGGGATAGGCATCTCAACCATCATCTCCTATATACCCAACCATGTTTGGACTAGCTCCCTTTATAATGGCCCATTAGGCATAGTCTATGCCCCAAACTACTTCCCTATTTTCTTCCATGCATTTTGTCATGTAGTCTTAATTTGCATTGTCCTTACTAGTGGTTATCACCATCACTCATCCCTTTTCTATACTAGTGGGCTCCACAACAGGACCACAAGAAACCCAAGGGACACAAACATTACCAACACAAACATCCTTCTCCTTATTTAGCCCACCTATGACCACCATAAGCTACCCTCTCCCTTCGATACCATAGCCCATCTCGAGGCCACTAGTCTCTTAAGTAACATCTCAACCATTTGTGTAAACATTGCAACCTATGGGACTATCCCAAGGATTGGACTAGGAATTTCAAATGATCCAAGACTTGATGGAAGAGTTACAAAATCTTAAAGCTTCCACAAGCTAGATAATCAAGATATTCGACTTCTACCAAGATGATCCCATTACTTTTGATGTCACACTAACAACTCTTCCATTGAGCATCCCCCATTCCCCAAGTTAGCAAGTACAATGGTGAAGGTGACCTAAATGCCCATCTCATAACCTTTTTTTTTGAGTGCCTACTACTACAAACCTAGCCGCATAGCATCATGCAGATATTCTTTATGCTTCTAATGGAAAAAATTTTGGACTAGTACCATGTGTTGTCAAGAGGATCTATATCCTCATTGAAAGACTTAATTTCACAATTTTTTAACCATTTCATGTACAACTTGAAACCCAATATGACTCTTGACTAACTAATGAAGGCTAGGTAGGAATCCCATAAGCCCATGCAAACATTCATAAAATGATGGAATGTTATTGTTAATGAGATTTCAGAATCAAAAGTTGAAACCCATCTTCTCACCATCTTCAAGGGGGCAGTTAACAACTTTATTAAGTCAAAACTATATTACCACAATCCATGGTCACTTAGCCAAGACTTTTCCTAAACAAAGAAAATAGAGGATGTAATCGAGGCTAGCCATGACCCTAACTATGTGGCATTTAAGAACCAGCATACTTTAAACGATAAGGAAAAGGGAAGGAAAAACAACAGAACTATGGCCATAGTGACCAAAGAAAATAACAAAACAATCATACAAGGGCATAACAATAATCAACCCAAGATCCCTACTAACAACAATCAACCTTCAACCTCTAGGGCCTCTACATCAACTATCATGAGGCCTAACTTTGAATGAAAAAATTAGTCAAAGTACACTAGGTTAACTTTGAAGCCATCAGAACTGTTGATTCAATTTTTGAAGAGAGAAAGAATACAATATAATCAAATGACTAAGAATTCCCATGAAAAGCATGCAAAGCTATGCAAGATAGCCAAAAATCCCACTCTTGAAACAAAGGATGATTTCCTGATACCTAAATACTTAAAACTTGACCATTTTTCCACTATCATCAATTTGTCAAGTCATGACATTGACTTTTGGCTAGTGCTTAAGGATGACCTACAGAAGATTATAGAAAAGGGTGAATTGATCCTTGATGCCTCAAACCCAATTAAACTACAAAATTACCATACAGGTTTAAAAGTACTCATTGAATGCTAACAACATCCTATACAGTATCATAGCATTCAATGTGACCAACAACACTAGGCCTACATGGGAGCATTTGTGATATTAGTACCTCCTCCCAATGACAGGGGTGCTTCAGCGTTAGCTAGCTAAGGTTCCCTTTTTTTGTAAGGATACCATCACCTACACCTCCTAAAGATCCTTTTGTGATTAGGGTGCCCCCTCCTATTGAAGCCAAGACCAAACCTACCCCGACAACCAATAAGGATCCTCTCGTAGTGGCCAACACAATGGCTTCTTCACAACCAACTAACAACCATAAGAAATCCCTGAGTAAAAATTGTAAGAAGCCCACTTTGAAGGCTAAGAACAATGATAACAAATATACCAATGCATGGAACGAAGTGGGCCCACGAAAGCCCACTTCCATATCATCTATTCCAATGAATTCTAGTGCTCAAGGCACCTCAACTAGTCATCCACAGGAGGATCCCAAGCCACAAGGAAAAGGAAAAGAAGTGAAACAACATTTGAAGCATGAAGTTCACATCTTGAGGCACATGGAGGAATTCAAGAAACCTAAGAATGAGAAGCCTACAACTAATGAAAAATTCTTCCTTACTATAATGGAATAGGTCAAAAAGTCACTAAAACAAAAGAACACTTCACTTAGCTTGTATGACCTTGTCATGACTTTTGCTACACACCATGAAGAATTAGTCAAGATATTGACCTTTATTCCTATTAGTGAGGATATCCCTATTAGTGGAGAGTCCATCCATGCAATGATGGTACCTACTTCACCAAAGGAGGAAATGAGGTCAATAGTGCTAGTGTTTCATGATAGTGAACTTAAGACCAATTCCCAAGATGGTGAGACAACCCAGGCTCTCCTATTTATAACCATAAAGTAGGGTTACACATATTGCATAGAGTTCATGTTGATGATGGACCTACAAAAAATGTATTACCTTACACCATTATAGAACATCTAGGCCTAACTAAACAAATGCAACATACTTTAATCATCGCTCTTAAGTTCTTCAATGGATCTTGAGTGGCCATAAAAGGTTTAATTTATTTAGACTTTGTGGTAGGGGAGAAATTCCCCATAACAACCAATTTTGTGGTGGTGGAGGAAACACTAGGGTTCAACCTTATTTTGGGTAGACTTTGGTTAGCTTAATTATGAGTGGTTTTCTCATCAATCCATCATGAAATTCACTTGTCTTGTGGGGGAGGAAAAATCATCATCCATGGTGATAGTGTGGTTTCCTTGGTGGTTAAAATTTTTTACATTGATCAAGGGTTTGAAGTGAAGTTTCAAGAAGAAAATCCTACTGTCAGCCACAAAGTCAAGAAGCACGAGAGAGAAAAAGTGGCCAAGACCAATAATGATGGGTCCATGGATGCACCATGGAAGGAGCTCCCCTTCAACATTATGAGTGAAGGAAATGGAAAATACAAGATTGTGCAAAGTAGGTCGTACATGTTTTCTAATCTACCAAAGATTAGGAAACACTTGCACAATTGATGTATGTCCTTGATTTGTTCACCCTAGCACTTGCAACTATATAGCTCATTTGTCTATAACCTTCCATAGCCTAGTTTACATTTTTTTTCTTGTATGTACCATTTTGTTTACTTTATTTTAACCTTTTCTTAACCTTTACTTTGCACATAGCCTAAGGTTTACTCTTGTTCATAGTATGCCTTTTATGCCTTTTTATCCTAGAACATAAACCATAAAATATGATGAAAACTTTAAAACTTAAAAAACTCATAAAAATTTTAAAAACATAAAAAATGAGAAAAAATTTTCTTTTAGAACATGGGGCCTACCATGGCATAAAACTAGCAAGCCTCTTATAACCATTAGAACCTAGTTTACATTATGGTAATTTTACATAAGTTAACCAACATAGCCCATGAAATAAATGATAATGCAAAATATTAAACACGTATAAAACATTAAATATCAAAACATATGAACCAAATTAAAATTTGAAAATAATAAGTATACACTATCTACAACATAGTAACCATGAAAATCTAAATGATAAATTGTGTCTCAACACATCAACATACGCCAATACATTATCAACAATGTCATCAACATAATGAATGAAAGAACCATAGGCCATGATCAATAGATGGTACTAAGGGACTACTAGAGAGAGCGAAGGAGAAATTCCACTTTCTCCACTAGGGCCAATGACATCACCTAGTACATATACCACAACAAAACATATGTTTAACCAATAATCAAAAAAGTGTAAACTCAATCACAAACTATAAGTTAAATCAAATTAAATTAAAATATGCTAAAATCAAACAAAATAAAAAAACATGGGAAGGCTCATAAGAAACATCTTATGGTGGGAGATTTCAAAGACCATGCTCCAAACAATGAAGGATCCATTCCTTGGTCATGTGGGCCCAATCCACCTCCCCAAGATTGATACTTACCAGGGTGTTACTATTGTAAATTTTCATCCATGCAAGTGGCTCCCATGAAAATGTATCCATAGTCACCTCTTCAAAATCAATAAAGATTTGAGGAGATGGGGATCCAAGCATGATTATTATGTCTTCAAATAATTTGAAGATATCATCTACATGAATCCCCCTTACAAATAGCTCTAACTTGTGCCATTCAATGGATTCCTCCTTTAACCACTTAAGGTAAGCTTCATGCTTAGCCTTATATTTCTTCTTGTGATCCTTCTATGCCTAGTCCCACCTTAGAACCTAGGCATAGTAGTCTCTCCACTCCTTGGCCTTATGAGCTAGAAAGTCCATCTGTAGCTTCTATTCCACAACCTCCCAAGAAAGGGCAACCTCACCATGAATGGCATTCTAGTACTACACCCATTCAATCTCTTTTGTTTGCAAGGAACTCTTGTTAGCCACTTGGGCTTCCATCAATGCCTTATGATACTTGAGATTTCTATTAGCCTCAACTAGCTACTTATTTTTTTTTTCCAACACCATAATACGTTTCCATAGGAACTCATTAGAATGTTGAATTTCCCATGATTTTTTGGGGCATGAAAATGCACAATCAATGGGCCTCTCATACAACTTGCATGGTACATTCTCTACATTGGATGGTAGGCTAGGTAAGGCATAGATCTCAACATGGTGGTTGGGATCCCATCTAGGCTTAGGTATTGAATATAACAAGTAACCAAATAACCAAGAGAAAAAAACCACAAAACAACTAAACAAATACCAAAATTTCAAGATAAACTAAGTACTTACCCATATTAGGAGCAACTTATTGCAACCAACTAATCATATCCTCAGCCATTTCCTACATGAACTCCCTATTGTCAAGAACATCAACCCATGGATTTATGCAAAACATGAAGGCTAAGTTAGTAGGCTAAGGCTCAATAGCTAAGGCAAACATAACAACCAACGAATGATTAGGACCAAGCTTAAGCACAAAAAAAAAATCCAAAACACATATAGCTAAATGCATATGTACCTAGTGCATCATCTTGAATGATGACTAGAGGTTCACCTAGTTGTGAGGAATCAAAGATGGAGTCAAAGTCATCCAATGGTACATTGGATAACCCTTATTTCTCAAGGCATTGAAGGAGTTCCTCCTCTAGACATGTTTGCTCCACCTTCACTATTCTTGCCTGGGCCACCAATTCTCGTTGTTTACCTACAAGGACAACAAGAGAAAAACATGGTATGACTTAGCATATCTTATGTAAAACATAATAACAATAAAGTCCAATAACATAAAACATAATAACTAAAAAATAAAACAAATTTAACCACACCTATGATCATGTTACCTACTAGGCTAAGTGTCATCATGAACCTCCTCTTGGAGGTTTGCTTGATAATGGGTGCTTCCTCCTCAAACATTGGCCTTTTCAAGTTGGTTCTAGCTAAACCTTCAACTTTAGCCTACAATGTCTTGGCCTGATTAATGTCTCCAAGCTTAACTTGGGGTTCAATCCCCATGTTATCAAGGAAAACATATTGTCTACTACTAAGTCCCTTAGTGGTAATATATAGGGACTTCCCAATGTCTTCTAGTTGGTTCTAAGCCTGCATAGTAGGATAAACATGTTTAACCATGGCATGAAGAGGTGGGACGGATCTTGGATTACTCATTTTCCATCCTTCCTCACCACTAGGAACATTGTGAACCTCTACAAATACACTATAAAGAATGCATAATGCATGTGGCATTTCATTGTGAGGTTGTCATGGAGTTTGAGGATTTCACCATGTAGCCTAGAAACCAAGTGACCAACCAAGTTGAATTGAGCACCATTTGAAAGGACCTTCTTCATGGTCCATGCCTACTCAACCCCCATTATCTTACCCTATCATAGTAGCACCAGGAATATGCCTCTCTAGCCTCCTCAACCTTGAAGTGGCTAGGAGACAACCCTTTATAACTACGATGAGTGCCCAACCACTGATGGAGCTTCTCCTGGTGCTCCACCTCTTTACTTGCCTTAGTGATAACCTTTAGGCCTTCATGAGGAATGCTAAAGAGGTTACTAAAGATGGATTCATTGATAGCTAGGATGACAAGCACATCATGAACTTGATTGATAAAGTACTTTACTCCTTGATCAAAGGAGTTAATGATGTTCATCATCTCAAGGGTAGGAATAATGAGGCTAGGGATCATGAATAGATTAAGTAAACTTGCATCAATGATGTTTGCTTGGATATGTCTTGCTAATCAACCATTGTTTCACTAAATCCACCTCATCATACTTAAGGATCAAAGTCTCCATAAAGTGTTCTAAAATAACAAGTGTGACTGTGGAGGAGGTGATAGCACTTGCAATATAACAAAAGGCTACTTAGCATAGGCATAGCATGTCAAAACAAAATATAACAAGTATAATTGAATTTAAACCAAATTTATAGCCAAACATAGCTAAAGAACCATTTAGAAATTTGAAGCCTAAGTAGTGTATACCCATACAACCATGAAAATGTTGACATGAAAAAAATTACAGCAAAAAAATAACTTTTACCTTTCTTGATAAAAGAGGATTGCAGGGGGTCTTTAGTGGGTATGTAGGCAAGATCTGATTTAGCCCACCAACCATGCACTACATCATCATCTACATAGCATTGGTAAGCTTTAGAGTAACATGTGGTGTACTTGCCCAGGTCACCTCTTAGTTTCTCCACCACCACAAGACTCACTATGAGGCTTTTGGCCAAAACCTTCAATGCCATTTAGGGTAAAGGTAGGAGCTAGTCAGTCTTGATGAAATTGTACTCATCCACCCTATATTTTTATGTACACAAATTCAAGTAAGAAAAATAGTAAAACCAATAATTAAAGTAGCCAAAAATGAAAAATTAAAACCATGTTTATCCTACCACACAGTAAATAACACTGGGAGGGTTTTGAAACAACATGTGGGCCCAGTGACCAACTAGCGAAGTGTTGTTAGCATTATATAAGTTGAACTCCGGCATGTCCCAAATTTTGGATAGCTTATGGGTATCCCTTATGTGAGTGCTATTAGCACCTCACCCTTGTGTGTGTCTTAGGATCATTCTCTAAGAACTTGACTATCAAGCTAGATGACTAGGGCAACAAGGTCTTAATGATGATAAAAGTTGTATGGAATGATAAGTGTGATCATATCATCACACTAAATTTTTGTAGTAATAAGGCCAATAACTCTTGTGCCCCTAGCCTAGACCATAAGGTTTCATGCTCCAAATTCATGTGGGTAGGGGGGATGTTAGGCCCTATGGTGTGGATGCAAGATAGCAATCCCACTAGCTTAATCACCACCAATATTACACACAACAATACCAATTGTTACAATCATAAACACTCATAACAAAATATAACCAAACTTTAAATAGCCAAAATTACAACAAATTTGATGTTAATGTTTTCATTTCAAAACAAAAAACCAAACCATAGCTACAACATTTAAAACCAAAATCAAAACTAGGACCAACTTTCAACTAACAACCATGTATAACCAAGTGGCTTAATAAGAATTGATGGTACTTTTAATGGTAAGATATGGATAAAGGTTATGAATATTTTTATGTAGAAACATAAAAAACATGAAAACTAGCTTGTATCAACTACAATAATCAAAACACCAATTTGAAATTGGCAAAATTTTACTAAGCATTGTAGTTAATGGTGAAATTGGCCATAGTAAGAACACTAGGAAGGCTCATTAAATTTTGCTAAAAATTCAAAATGACTATCTAGAACTAAAAAACCAACATGGAAACAAATTTTTGAACCTTTAAACATAAAAGTGAAACATAACACCAACACCAACACTACTTATATAGACTAGGAGGTTTGCAATTTTCATGGCCAAAACTACAACTATAAAGAACAATTTACACATGACTAGAAATGACAGATTAGAGCTAAACTTTTTTCTAAGGCTGGTAATTGTCTGGGTATCAAAATTCAACACCCTAAGGTTCCAAGCTTAGAAAAAATTCAAAACACAAACCAAAACCATGACAACATTCCATCAAAAAACTTCACAACAACCCAAAGCCATGGAAAACAACCACAGTACTAAAATCCAACTTTAGTTCAACCCTAAGTCAGAATCAAGTGGTTCAAAAATTCATTTGATCATTAAACATAGTACTACAACCCTATGGCCATGAAAATTAAAATTTCATAATGTTTTAAACACAAAAAAAATTCAAAAATGATGTTACTTTTTTTTTACCAAAACACATAAAATTACCTAGAGATAGCAAAAATAATTTTTCTATTCAACACACACCAATCCCACAACCCAAGCAATGCCAAAAACCCATAAAAATAACATAGATCTAATGTATTATTTTTATAAGATTTAAAAATAACCAACACACAAAATCCTACAACCAAAAACTCCTAGGTTTCAAAGTAAATTTCACACAAAAAGGCTAGAATTTGTGTATCTAGTTGTCATGGTGGTAGAGCTCTCAGAAATTACTAGCTATGGAAGACTAGAAAGGAAGGGCTTGGGTAGTAGTGTTTTCCTCCTCCATGGTTGAGTTCTTGGTAATGGAAGCCTTTCTCCTTAACATGGTGGCAATCAAGAAAGAAAATTGAAATCTATGAGCCTCTCAAAGCTCCTACAACAACTATGTCCACTCGAAGTAGAAGAGCTTATCTACACTAGAGATGAAAGTAGTGGAAGCTAGGATGGATATAGAGCTTCGATGCATTGCATTGCAAGGTGAGAGTGGTAAGAAGAGAATGATCTATGTAAAAAAGTTTTCTTAAAAATCACTCCAAACTTATGCACCCACTTGGAAATCCCTAGTTTCACTTATCCAAGTTCCATTAAACTCAATTGGTAATTACGACTATCATAGGTAAGTATGAAACTGATGCATAAAAAAATTCAAATTCAAGGTGGCTCCACTAGGCACCTAGGTAGTTAGCCAATGAAAATCCTAACACACCTGGATTTTCAACTTCATAGGATGAGTACACTAGGGTTCAAGCATCAAGAAGCCTTCAAATGAGTTTAAAAATCCAATTACTGTCAAACCCAACCTTCCAAATACCCATCCATGTCATGAAACCTTATGCCTAAAATAGGAAACCAGGTGTTGACATTAATGGAAACTTGGCAATGAGGTAGGTAGAAATCCATACCAAAACTTACCATTTATGGCAACTACATTGACTAGTAGACTAACTACATTGGCCAACATAGTCACCTATAAAATGGTGCTTCCAAACATCAACCAAACTTGTGATTGAATCTAAAACTACAACAGCATACACCAAACCCTAATCAAAGCCTCCTATAGCTTTGGAATTGTATGAAGCCTCTTAAAAAGCATCAAAACCCAATTTTCCTACATAGACTATGTTGGAAGAGGCCTCATCTACCCAAAATAGCCTTCAAACCAACACATTGTAACCTATACATCATCCTATAACCTTTTTTAACCTTAAAACAATAAAAAAAATTCCCAAATCAAGTTAAATTCCACCAAAGACTTGTAACTACACTAGGGATAGGCTTGGACTAGAATGACTAGCAAAGTCCTAGTGTAGATGGGTGGAGGATGGATACCAAAAGTCAAAAATAGAAATTGAGATAACATACCTTGAACACCACACCTTCTGAGAACTCCTTATAAGGCTGAAATGTCAAATAACCTAGCAAAAGCCAAATGAAACCTTCTTCCATTTTGAACGATGCTTGGGGTGATCTTGACTATGCTAGCCAGTGTAGTACCAACATAGTTAGGTGAAGGTGAATTACCAAATACTAAAAACAACTTCCAAAATACCATATTCTGATCATAGAAGTCTTGTGGAAACTCTAGTGATCTTGCATTAACAAATTGTTATCCAAAAACAAGCCAAACTCCATTTCAATTTTGTGACTACATTGGGAAGGCTTTGGACTACACTAGCTAGCATAGTCCCAATGTAGTCCACCATCCAAAACACAAAAACATGCCAAATACATGTCAAATTGACTTCTTAGTACATCCTATCAACCCAAAGCCCTACTAGAGATCCTAGAGGCCTCTAAATCCTTCAACCTTATTCAAAAGTGGCCAAACCTCATCATACACATCACATCCATAGTGTGACTATAATGGAGCAAGCCTAAAATATGCTAGTTAGAATAGACTTAGTGTAGTCATGGTTGGGAATCCATGCAATTAGTGTTTTGACATTCCAAATGGCCAAAAATTTTGACTTGAGATACCTAGAACACTAATTGACATTACGTAGTGATAATTTCACCTTGTTTGAACCCTGCGAACATCAAATTCAATGTGACTACACTAAGGTAGGCCTATGACTATGTTGGCTAAAGTAGTTACTACCCCATGGTGCTTTGACTAGCTCAATGGCATTCAAAATAACCAAAAACTTAATGTTGGAAGCCTGGAAGCTTCAAATCTTGGAGATAGCTATAGTTTAACCTTATTCCACCATGGAAAACCTAGATTTTGGCTTACCTATAGTGAACCAACCCTCAACTACATTGGCCAGCATAGTCATGAGGTGTTGATATTAAAATTCTATTTCCTAAAGCCTATTTTGACCTCTAAATGGTCTATCTTGTTCTTCTAAGATTCTGCACTACCTTGGGAAGCTAATGGAACACTGATGGAAACTATAGAACCCCGTAAACCCATTTTCCACATGGAACTATGTTGGGGTAACCTTAACTATGCTAACTAATGTAGTCCTAGAGTAGTCACTAGCTTTGGCCTCATTTCTAGCTTTTTGAGGATGAAAATGAAGCCGAAATCCACCAATCTTTAATCCTAGTCCATAGTGCTAGTCATGCAGACCATTAGGAACTCAAAACTAGCCATGATAAACCTAAGAAATTACCTATTAATGTTAACTATCCTAGGGGTTGGTTTGACTATGCTAGCTAGCATAGTCACCAGTAGAGCCTAGCGTAGACATATTAAAAGGTGTTAATTTACTTCCAAATAGCCTTGAAATGACCCCATCATGCATCCAAACTTACTTGTCAACCTTGTACACTTTTAATATGACCTACTAAGGCCTCAAACTAGCAAAATGTAAACCTTTTTACCTCCATAAACCTTTTTTAGTCTCTGCTTGGTGTCATTTGATGGGGTTTAACCATCATTTGACACCATGTAACCAAGACCATGGCCTACTAAGGCCTAAAACTAGCAATATGAAATCATAGTCTCACCATATCTACCATACTCTCTTTCTCTTGTGGCGTATGTTGACCTTCTTTAGCCTCTAATTGATGTTATTTAGTGGGGTTTGACCATTATTTAACATCATGTAACCATCATATGACTTGCCAAGGCCTTAAACTAAAAACATGAACCAGTAAGACCTAAAATTAGTAAAGTGTAATCATAGTTGATCAGGACTTACCTTATGTTTCCTAAATTGATTTATTTAGCCTTTTTTCATTGTGTTTCAACTTGTTTTGACCTTATTTCCCATTATCAAACTTTATTATCATTGGAGCATCACTTGGCCCCATTCCACCAAGTGTTCCCATTGTTTGGCCTTTATTTGACCTTATGTGGCCTTTGTTTCAACTTATTTGTTTTCACCTACCTCTTGTAGCATTTGTTAACCTTTTTTGCACCTTTTTATACCATGAAATAGCATGTTTATTTTCATAGTTTCTAAGGCATTTTATACCATTTTGGCATTATTTACTAATTTTTACAGAGGTTCCACTTAATGAGCTTATGGTTGATATGTAAGATTAGAGTATGAACACCTAGAAGAAAATTAGATTGCCATTGAACCAACATGGATGTCATGGTGATGTTGAATGATGTATTGATCTTAATTTCCTTAATATTGAGCTTAAGATTCTTGTCAACCACATAGCCTTAATAGAGAAACCTCTAGAATGGCTTGAAAACCTAGTCAAAATCCTTGACTTTGAGGCTGGAAAAATTACCAAGAACTCTTTAGCTAAGGTTCCTATCATGATACACAGTGGTAAGGAGAAAACATGAAAATTAGGTTCCTCACTAGAACCTTAGCAGGCTCAAGACATCACCAAGGTCCTCCATGATAACATTAATATCTTTGCCTAGTTTTATGAAGATATGTTAGGTCTTTATCCATATTTAGTATAACATAACATCATACTCTATTGTAGTATTAGATTAGCTAAGAGAAAAGGTTGTAATATTAGGTCATATTTAGCCTTGGCAATTCATAATGAGATCACAAAACTATATCAGGCTAGTTTCATTATAGTTGTCGATTATGTAGAATGGGTATCCAACATAGTAGTAGTCCCTAAGAAATATGAAAATAGATGTATTTGCATACATTTATAAGACCTAAATAAGGCAACCATCAAGGATGATTTTATTTTACCTAGTACTAACCAACTTATCAATACTATGACTAGCCATGCTTTATTATCCTCCATGGATGGGTCCTCGGGATATAACCATATTAGGATTAACCTAGAACATCAACGTAATTTGATCTTCATGACCCCTTATGGTAGCTTTTGTTACACCAAAACATACTTTGGCCTAAAGAATGTAGGAGAAACCTATAAGAGAGATATGACGTATATATTTAGTGATTATATGCTATGATTACACAATGACTATGTAGATGATATAGCGGTTAAGTCCAAAGTGGCCAATGACCATGCACATGATCTTGATGTTTTGCTAAATGATGTCTCAAGTATGAGCTTAGGCTTAACCTCAAGAAGTATGTCTTTGGCATGAAAACCAATAATATGCTTAGCTTTGTAGTATTCAAAGTAGGAATACGTGTGAATCTTGATAAAGTTAAATCCATATCTATCTTGGTAGCACCAACTAACCTTAAGGAGCTTCAGGGATGACAAGGAAGATTATAGTTTTTTTTGTAGGTTTATTGCTACGATTATAGATAATTTACAATCCCTGCAAAACTTTCTTAAGAAAGGGATTTACTATGAGAGGATAGCTCAATGCTAAGAAGCCTTTGAAAACCTTAAGTAAGAGTTGGCATAACTACCGATGGTCTATCCAACATAAGAGGATAAGCCTTTTTGTATCTACCTTACTATCACTAACATTTCTATTGCCTCTATACTCTTTCAAAAATGAGATGATGGAGTAGAATTATCTATATACTACATATGTCATGCATTAGTTATCCATGAGACCTGATACACTAAAGTAGAGAACTATTATCTAGCCTTAGTCTTCTCTCTAAATAAGTGGTAATACTACCTATTTAGAAGCAAAGTTAACATCATTTGAAAAATATATATATACTTACAGTCAACAGCTAACATTTTATGAAAGTATCCATATGACTCTTTGGAAAGCCATAACAGTTAAGTTTGATCTTCATTATATCTCTCAAGCCTCAATGAAAGGTCAAAATATAGCCACACAACTTATAGCTTCACCATTAGAAGACCATGCAGCCATAGATCTCAAATTTCTTGATGAATAGGTCAACATTATTAGTAATGTACTTGAGGTCTATGAGGTGGTCATGCACTTTGATAGAGCTTTGACTACCTATGGGGATCGTGATATTGCCAACATAACATTCCCATATGGTGAAATCTAGTAGTTAACTTATTGTTTCAAATTTCCATGTACCAAAAATGTAGCGAGGTATGAAAGATTAATTAGGGAAATTATTGTAGCTCATGACCTAAGAATCAAATGCCTAATGATCAAAGGTGATTCACAACTTGTGGTTAACTAAGAAACTAAGGTTTATGCATGTAAACCCCTACATTTGCAACCATACCATGACCTAGATAAGAAACTGATATAACAATTGATAGACATTGATATCTAATAGTACCCTATACTAAGAACACACTAGCCAATGTCATCATAACATTAGCTCTCAATGTGATGCCTAATGTGTTTAGCAAATTACCTTCCTTAATCATGGACTATGATATTTCCATGATGTAGAACACTAAGGATATCTTTGTAGCCTCCATTAGTATTGCCCCTTGAAGAAAATGGTATGACAATATCAAGTTTTACCTTATGCATGTTAAGTCTCCACAAGGCTTGACAACTTCTCAAAAAGATGTCATACATAAATGGTCAAAACATAATGTTATTATAGGTGATAACACATTATGTCGATGGTCTTACAATGGCATATTGTTAGTGTGCTTGGGAAAAACTAAAGCCTGCATAGTCTTGGAGCAAGTTCATGAGGGTATATATGGAGGACATATAGGACCTAGAGCCATGGTCTCTAAGATTAGGCAACTAGGCTATTACTAGCCTTAGATGAAAAATGACTACCTACAAAAGGTCAAAACTTGTGACACTTGTCAATGGCATAGTAACCTAATACATATGCCACTAACTAAGTTACATAGCACTCAAATCACCTATTCATTCCAATGGTGGGGGTTGGATATCATTGGACCTATAATGGCTAAGTCTTTCATAGGGCATGACTTCATCATCACTATAATTGAATACTTCACAAAGTGGTTTGAAGCTATTTTCCTCAGGAAAATGATGTCTCAAAAAGTCTTTAAATTCATATTGGATAACATAGTAGCCCATTCTAACATACCTATGACCATAGTCATAAATAATGGACCATAGTTTAGTAGCCCAAAAAAAAACATTTTTCATGTCCTAGGCATTAAGCATTTATTTTTGTCACTATACTACCCCCAAGATAATGGACAAGCTAAAGATAACAATAAAATGATTGTGAACCCAATTAAAAATATGCTGAATAATAACAAATGTAAGTGGCATGAGCGACTTTTCCATGCACTTTGAGCGTACCAAACAACCTATCAAAACATCACTAGTGTAACTCTACATAGCCTAGTTTATGGTTTTAAAGTTATTTTACCTTTTGAATTGCAGGTTTTGTCACTTTGAGTAGCTCTATTAGACTTCATCAATGATAAGTAGAATAAGGAGCTACATATCATGGGCATGGAGTTAGTGGAGGAGAAATGAGTATGAATGCTTGCCCATAGTGAGTGATACTAAGAGAAGAAGAAACAATAGCATCACCATAACCTAAACAAATAGAAAATCAAGAAAGGGGACCTAGTTCTCAAGGTTTTCCATGAGTATGTAGATAAATTCTTAGCTAACTGGGAAGGGCCTTTCTTGATTACCAACACCTATGAAAATGGAGCCTTCCAAATAGCAAACATGAATGGCAATGAGTTGGCCAATCCATCTAATTATTCCTATCTAAAACCTTATTATATCTAACACATTTTCTTTCTAAGTATCAACATTGACATCCATGACCATAGTGACCAATAACAAGTGTNCGCATCAAGGTCACATGATGATTTACTACCATAATGATTTGTACCTTTGTGATGACTCCAAGCTTCATCTTGCAAGCACAACTCCTAGAGAGCAACAAAAAAAGATAAAGAATGCATGTTGTCATAATACAGTGCATAGGGTTACATGAAATAATTAGCAAACTAGGCCACTAAAGGTCAAAATCATTACACCTAAAATGGATCTTCATCTTACATTATAGATGTTACAAAGTTTTTTAATCCAATTGTCATGAGAAAAGAGGTAGATAAAGGAATACTAGCACACTTGTTATTGGTCACTATGGTCATGGATGTCAATGTTGATACTTAGAAAGAAAATGTGTTAGATATAATAAGGTTTTAGATAGGAATAATTAGATGGATTGGCCAACTCATTGCCATTCATGTTTGCTATTTNGCATTTTGACCATTTGACATATCCTTGGTTATGCTCCACCTACAAGTCCTGAAACACCACCAAAATCTAGGCAATAGCATTGCAAAGGAAAATTTTTCTAAGTGTCAACTCAAGGAACCTTTTTCTAAGTGTTTGGCCCATGATCCCACTATTGGGGCTATTCTTTAGAGCATGGCTAGTGTAGCATGCAACACAGAACCAAACTTACAAGATTTTCTAAGTGCCAAATAGTAGCTGTAGAAATTTTTCTATGTGTCTTGCTATGCTTACATTCCTCTTGCTACACTCTCTAGCATAGTAAGTGTATTGGCACTTTGGTGGCTAGTTTGAATGTGTTAAGCCAGAAGTTGTCAAGCAAGCTTAGCATGGAAGAGACATTTGGAAGATTTTATAACTCCTGAAGTTACCCTTTTTGCCATGCTCCCTAGCATAGCTGGTATAGCAAGAGCAAGGACTACAATTTTTGCCAAAGTTTTCTAAGTTTCCATGTTACACTTTTTCCCATCCTACTATGCTCTCTAGCATAGCAAGCATAGCAGCACTAAATTTCAATTTTTCCAAGAATTGCCTAACTTTTGTGCTACACTCCAAAGCGTAGCTAGTGTAGCAATAAGAAATTGCCTTCAAAAGCTTCCAGAGCTTAGCACAAGCCTTCATTCTAGCTCTAGCACTCCTCTAGCAAGCAGGATTAGCAACTTGCACTCTTTCTGTACCTCCCTCTATGTCCCAGAATTGTACCTACACTCAATCCCACTTGAAAGAGGGGAGAATGTAGTCCTAGAGCATAGCTTCCCAATTACACTATTTTGCATTGCTTGTAGGTACATTGCAGTCTTGGCACATGCAGTCTTAGTAGTGTAGCTAGTTTCATAATCTCCTAAGGTCCAGTGGAGCATATCAAAGCATAGCACTAGTTGTTCCACTGGGAGCATAGTAACGATTAGTGTAGCCCCACCTACCCCTTTACCATGTGGCACTCAATTTGCACTTCGTGCTAACCCTAAGTGTATAAATACCCCCATGTTGCGCACTCTAGAGGTTGGCATTTCATTCTAAAAGTGGACATTTGAAGCATTTGGCAAGTAAATCCAAGTGACAGTTAGCACCTCAGAGCATCATTTGGCACCCGAAGCACCTTGAGCACCCCGTACACTGGAGTGTATCAGCATCTTGACAACCTTTTTGCATCCCACTCAGCATGGTAGCACATCACAAGCTTACAAGACATCGTGGTAGCCAACCGAGTAGGCATGGATCTTGTAGTAAACATTAGTCTTCAACCTAGGATACATCAAAGACTTTGGCTATGCTACTACTACACTTGTTTGCATACCATGTACCTCTACAAAGCTCATTTGTAATTGCTAAACTTCCCATCTAGGATGGTATCATCCTCTCTTTCTCTCAAATTTTGTTGTATTTTGAGTATTTTCTTTAACATTCAACATCACATGCACATTTTTTCATTTTTTATATACTTTTTACACACTTTTACCACCATTCTTGTGCTACGTGACCTCGCTACGCTTAGGCCTAGTTGGCCTTGATACTATTGAGAACATCGTTAGTACTTGCATTTTTGGCTAATCACACCATCCCCTAGTTGCACCCATCAGCCTAGTTGCAACTGGCAAAGTCCCGATTCAATCGACAAGACCGTCTAGGGCACTCTACCTCCATTTCCAAACAAAGGCCCTCACACAGAGGCAAGGTCAAGGTTGTGCACCCATGAACCCCTCGGCATTCTAGCCATTGACATTTTTAGTTGCTACAATTGTTTGGTGCTACAAGGTGGACCTTGCCATTTCCTTTTGCCTTCAGTGGTAGTCCCACATGCTCTGTACACCTCTATTAGTAGCTACAAACTAGCATAGATGTGACACCCTTGAGATTTTCTATGATCTAGTTGGTGTAGATTAGTCCTAGTTGTCAATTTCCCTAGAACCCTATAGGATAGAAGCCAAAGTGTTTCTCTCACACTTAGGCCCTAAACTCTATGTGCTAGAAGGAGCATAGCTTGCCCTCGGCATAGGAATGTAGTAAGCTATAGTGTAGCAAGAGTAGCACTAGAGTTAGATACTTCTCCTAGTAGCACTTTCAGACTCAGTTATCATTTTAGTATTTCTATACTTAGCCATTTTTAGCATTTTCTATACTTAATCGTTTCTTTTCCAGTGTTGTATCTTTTGCATTTTTTTCATAGAAACATGAATCCTAAAGAGACTTCAACTTCTACCTTAGGCATAGTCACTATTTGACTTGTTTAGCAAGAATCCACAATCGACATCCTTGGAACTAGGGGGCCCATCTTCATGGGAAGGCAATCCCTCAAGCTCTGTAACCAGTCTCCTAAGCACATGATGCTCAATAAAGATAAATAGAACTTCATTTGTACAAAGCTCTAGGTAGGAATTCCTTTAGATTACCAAGAGTTGGAGGCAAAGCAAGGTTATGAGTTCATACATTGGAATGGGAGGGAGTACTTTCGTACCCTTAACGATATCATCCCCCTCACCAAGACCTTTCAATGGATGCTTAACCAAATCATCTAACTCAGTGGGTCGAATGACCATGACACAAAAATCAACTATTTGAAACCTCTATAGGATGGACAAGAGGAATTTGAGGCTCACTTAGAAAATAAGAATTCCTTTTATGTCTCTTTCCTACTACCCACCTCTAATGTTGCTCCTTCATAGCCTCAATTGTCTACCTTCTTTGAGGCAACAACATCTCCCTTATCACCACCTAGACTAATGCCCATTGTGGAAAGCCATAAAGTTCATACACATTAGGGTGTAGCATCATCTATTATCCCATCCTTTGTAGTTTCAACACAATCTATGTGATTCTTTATGCTTGCATTCATGATGCCAACTCAATCCTACATCCCCTAGCTTTGTGGTGTCCCCTACAATAGCATTCATGACAACATAGGACTAGCATGAGAGCCATTTGTGGTTCATGTACCCTCTAACAACATTGGGGTCTCTTTAGTGTCAACTAGTTTAAGGATCCCTTTTATCGTTAAAGCACTACCTTAGGTGCCCATGATACCCTTTGTCATTAGGGCCCCATAGCATGTTGCAACAACTACAACCCAAATACCCTTTGTCATTTTGGTGCCATGAAGTGTATGTGGACTGTGCCCTTCAACAAGATGTGTGCCCTGTTGAACGACCTCAGGCATGACGTTGTTGTGGGTTTGATCTAGTCGACCAAGCCTAATTTGTCCACAATAGGGAAGGGGATAACATTCATGGCAGCCCCATCATAAATGTGTACTCTTTAGATTTGGTGTTGGTAAACCCGAATTATGATGAAGAGAGGTGTCATAGTCACCTGATCCCTTTTGGAATATTTCCTAATGGAGTCATTGCTGAAAGTCAATTGAGATGGTTCTGGCTTTGTAGGTGCAAATGGAAGCATAACCAAGTGGATCGCTTCCTCTTTCACTGGCATGTCTTCATTGACCGAAATTGCTGTCAACATGCAAATCAAAGCCTCACAGTGTGGGACAGACATCATGATTAGGTCGTACAAGCTCAGTGTAGTGTTTTCTTATTTTAGAGCTTGTTCGACCTAAGTGAAGGCATCCAAGAGGTCTTGGCCACCCCCCTATTTAACTCTTTCCTCTTCTATTCGTCCCAGAAGATGAATTTCCTGAGGGGTGACTTCGAACCTAGGCTCAGACCCCTTTTGGAAGGGCAATGTGGACTATGCAATTATAGCAATGCTCATCTTTGGTGATGAGGACGTAGATGCAGGGGATGGAGATGTAGGCTTGGAAGTACCAAGGGTGGCACTTCCTCTCGACATCTCACCTACAAAATGCACTTTCCATTTTTTAGGACGAGAAGGTTGTTCAACTATCTTATGCGGGATAGGGGCTATCAAACGGATTGGCCCCCTAATGATAAAAGGAGTTAACAGTATTAACACACAGTGTGGCACAGTTTCTCTAACAGGTGGGGCAGAGATGGATGCCTGGGGAGGGACTCTCAAAACGAATGGTTGTTTCAAGCTTCGGCTAGCCGCTAGTGGTGTTGGTGCACTACGCTAAGGCACACGGACCATGAATGGTTGCTGGGGTGACCTAGGATCACTATCAATACTAATGACATTGATGATGTAATTAGCATTGTTGGCCTTGAGGGGGTCTGTGTAGACATACATAGATTGGTTCTCAGGGTGTACCAGGTTGCTTTCGTCCAACACCAGTTTTCCCTAATCGATCAATCTCTGGATGTCATCCTACAATGCCAGACAGTAACCTATGTTGTGACCACATTTTTGGTGATAGTTACAAAACCTATCTAGCCTAAAACCCTTAGGAACTAGGGGCTCATTGGGTAGGGCCAAGGAGGGGTTCCTAAGGAGCTCGCAGTAGTGTTTATGTCTCCTAATTCCTTCTTCTGACATCTACTTGTATTGGATATGCCCCACTGCCAATAGCTACTTTAGAAGTTCTAAAGGCTTGAGAGGCAGTGGGGTGTACTTTAAATGATCTTTACGCTCAAAGTTAAATTTGGATTGTGCAGATGTCTCAGGTGCGGGAATTGGAGGTTGCGGTGTGTTGCCTTGCTTGGGTATGGGATTAGCTGCTAGTACAGCCAGTTTCTTGTTGTTCTTACTACCATTGTTACTCAGTTTGGGCTTGGCCTCAGTCTTCACAATGGCCACTGTGGTTTTTGGGGCTTTACCCTTGTCCTTATTTGTAAAGGTATTTTTGTAGGAGATGTAGTCTGGGTCTTTTCTTGCCTCGGCCACATCCTATATACTCTTAGTTTGAGCAAAGGCTTGACTGAGAGTGCGAGGGGCAGGGTAGTACAATTTAGACTTGATAAAGTCATTCACTGCACCCTTAAAGATGGCCAATAAGTGGGCCTCTGTGATGGGCTCACAGACTTCATTAAGGGTTGTGCTCCATCATTGGATGAATTTCTGGACTAGTTCCAAAGGCTCCTGCTTCATGCTCGCTAGCTAGCCTAGTGTGATTTCCAGCTTCAAGTTATACTTGAAGCACATCATGAACTGGGTTAGAAGCTCTTCTAGAGTTGAAATAGATGAGCATGGTAGCGCGTAGTACCAATTCAAGGCTCTCCCAGCTAGGGACATAGCAAAGACACAAATAATTGTGTGTGGCCATTGTTGCAATAAGAGAGACTCAAAACTAAAGGTAACAAGATGTGCATTTGGATCTCCCTCCCCATCGTACTTCATGAAGTGTGGGAGGGACATCCCTGGGGGTAGCATTTGCACAAGGATTGCAGGGCTGATGGGGTCATCCTAGTAAAAGTCCATGAATTGTACCATGTCGAACCTGACAGCCTTGAGCTATTTGATTTTCTTAGTGAGGGTTTGGATGAGCTGGAATGCTTGGTCCAAACCCTGTGACGTTGTGGATGATTGGGGAACTTCTAAGGCAGTTCCCATTTGTGGAATGGAAGGGGTGGCTACATGACCCATCAACGGTACCATTGGGGTAGCCCCCGCAAGCAGTGCTACTTGCACTATCCACCACTCAGCAGGTGGTGTGGTTGGAGTAGTGACCGTGGGTTGTGCCACCAGATAGACCACTTGTGTCACCGACAGAATAGACCACAACCCCGTGTTGGGTTGTACCATTTGCAGGGTTTGACGGGTCTGAGGGTGAACATAATGAAACATCTGTGATGGTTGTGGAATAGGCGAAGAAGTGAATGGGGTCCATCATGTGGATGGGCCCAGGCCTGCCATAGTGGGTGGAATAGACATGAACGTAGGAATTGAACCGAAAGTTGCATACGATTGTGAAGTAGGTATAGTATGAACATGTGGCAAGGTAGTTGTGATTGGTGTATGTTGTGCTACAGGAATGGGCTGTTGAACAATTTGCAAAGGCATAGTTGCTACAAATGAAATAGGGGAATAAGGGTGTTGATAAGCTAGGAAGGTGACATGGCTACCCATTGTAGTTGTGATTGTAGGCTACGGGAGTGTAGGTGTGATTACAAAGGGAGAAGTGACAAAAAATGGATTGGATAAGAAGGAGTAGGTAGGAGGGATAGGAACGGGGTTGGTTTGACCTCCCTCATCAGATTAGGAATCAAGTTCCTCCTGTCCATTCTAAAAGGTGTCATCCTAGTTAGACGTTGTGTCCTGTTGCTCCCTAAGCCTAGCCAACTAGATTAGCTAGTCCAGAAGCCTTTGGTTTGTCTATGTCAAAGGTATGGAAGTACCAGGAGTGGGAACAAATTCCTTCCCATCGCAATAAGTGAACTCCAAGCTACGTTTGCCTTCAAACTTGTGTACATCCAAAGGTAGGTTTGCCTTATCCTTTGCATATAGGAAGTTATAGTGCTCATGTTGCTAGGCCAAGCCCTCAGGTTCTCAATTTTGGATCTTGAGGGATTGACATGTTTCCAGTGTCAGGTTCAGTAGTTGTTCAGCACCTGTGATGCCTTGAACCATGATGGGAACCTCAATGTTGAAGGTGTTAGTAGTAGTAGCCGTAGAAGTCATTGTTACTAAGCTAGATAGTTTTGCAAATGTGAAAAGCGAGGAAATCAGAAAGCTAAACAGTTTTGCGAATGGAAAGAGCAAATAAGTTGACAAGCAATGAAAAAAGGCTTTATGTCTTGCAGGGTTCCTAAGGAACCATCGAGGCGACTAATCTATACCACACGATGTAGGGTGTCATGTTTATGCTAATGCACGATAGGGTATAGGACGCATGCAAGACTACCATAGGATAGGCAAGTCAGCTGGCAACTGGAGGCTTTATGTCCTGTAGGGTTCCCGAGGAACCATCGAGGCGACCGATCTATACTGCACGACATGTAAACAACCACAAATAGGTGTCAAGTTTACGCTAATGCATATTAGGGTGCAAAAGGCTTACAAGACTACCATGACAGGCGGGAAGGGCACCAAACTACCCTCTTTCTAGCGCCAGAAAACTGTAGCAACTGAAAACATCGGTGGCTAGAAAACACCAACGGGTCGTCGGCCATTGATAGTCGTAACCCTGTTTCTATGGGAGGGCCATGCTAGATGGAACGGAAATGGGGCACCCTGAATGGTCTAGTCGATCAGAAAAGGACTTAGTTGATGTTAATATAACCTATTGCAATTGGGTAATTTGAAAACAAGATTGATAGCGTGAAGTAATGCTTGAATGTAAAAGAGGCAGAACACAGTGTAAAATGCACTAATGAGTAAGAGACAAAGTAAAATGTAGTTAGAAAAATGCACCGCTTCGAAGCTACAAATTCGCTTTATCAAGATGGATACGATCGATTGCACAATGCTGGGAAGTGCAGAGATCTTGAGGGTAACCAAGACATGTAGAGCGAGATGGCTGTGTGCTTGAACATAGACTCAGGCATTAACAATGCAAAGTACTACCAAGGTGGTAGGAAAGAGTAGAATGAAATGCCAAGTGAGAGTGCTAACTGTTTACAATGTCAAAATAAGAAGCTTACAATGCTCAAGGTTACAATGCTAACTTTTTCTTGTCAGCCAACAAAATCATTAGCCATCCAGATTTCTTAGAAAACCTAGGCTCTAGGGATCGAAAAGCTGAAAATGTTGGGGGCCTTGAGAGATCCAAAGAGTGAGAGCCCAAGAGAGTGCCAAAGACTCACTAAGTATCACTCATTGAGGCATTTATAGGACCAAGGGCATGTGAAAGATGTGGTTTGGATGCCACGTTCCTTGGGCCTATGTTGACTTATCTATGCTGCACGTGCCTGCATGACCATTGGACGAGCCTGCCATGCTATAATTAAAAGCTTGCCATGTCATAATTACACTATCAAAGAAATGGTGCAATTAGGTGAGGTGCATTGATGTCAGGTAACCACTTGGCATGCCTTGCCATGCTTTGTAGTGTAGTGTTTGACATAGCGTAGCATCTTGTCATGTTGTGCTACGATATGCAGCGTAGTGTAGCCACTGGTTTAAAGCAAAGAATTTGTGTTGTGTCTTGCTGCATGTGTTGGAAACCTTTGTAGTGTTGTGACAGTTGTTCATATATTTGCTACGCTACGCTATGCTACGTAGCGTATCATAGCGTAGCAGCTGTCCTTAGTCACAAAAATGTTACCGATCTATAGACTTTTCCTTTTACACTACGAAGCTTGCGAACTTGTTGATCCTGCCCTTTGAGATACCTTCTGTTACTTTTGCAGAATTTCTATGCCTCACTGTGCCATGTATCTTAGCATAGTGTAGTAGGAAACATGACCTGATTTTGGCCAAGTTCGCCGCTTTCTAATGGAAGAAGACATTGCTGAAGGACTTAAAGTCGGGCGAGGGGACTGATTGTCCAGATTTTGCTACGCTACACTACACTACATAGCACACCATAGCGTAGCACTGCGCTTTTGCAAACATCATCTAAAGTTTGCTACGCTATCTAGCGTAGCGTAGCGTAGTAAAACTCCTTGACATAGAAAATTTGCTTAAGTATTTTGCGCATTCTAAGTATTGCTCCTAAGTGTGCTATTAGCTGGATGAACTACTCAAGTGGGCAAGCTAGAGAATCCATTTAGCCTATTGACACCTAGGGTAGAAAACTTGCCAAATCAGACAGTCTGAACTTCAAAGCATCCATCTCCTGAAGAACTTCCATGATGCTGCACAATTTGCAAAGACTAGTGAAGCAAGGATGCCTTCGAATTTTGGGGTGTTTCACCATCACATAGATATTTTCTATATCCCTTATTGGAAAAGCCTTGGACTATTACCATTCATTACCAAGAGGATCTATATCTCCCTTAAATACTTAATATCACAATTTGTTAAACATTTCAAGTATAACTTGAAATCCAACATGACTCTTGATCAACTAATGAAGGTCAAGGGAGAACCCCTTGAGCCCATAAAAAAATTTATACAATAATGGAATGCTCTTCTCAATGAGATTCCAAAACTTATAGCTAATATACATCTCCTTACTATATTCAAGAAGGTGGTTAATGAGTTTATTAAGTTAAAAATTTACTATCTAGATCCACAATCACTCAACTAGGTTTTTATTTTTACAAATAAAGAACATAGAGGATGTTACTAAGGCTAGTCATGACTCTACCTATGTGGCATAGAAGAACCAACACACTTAAAAGAATTAAGAGAAGGGTAGGTAAAACAACTTAGTCATGGCCATTGTGGCGAAAGAAACTAAAACCTATCAAGGATCCAAAATAAAACAACCTAAGACCCCTATCAACAACAATCAATTGTCAACATCTAGGGCCTCTACATTAGGCAACATGAAGTTGACTTTTGAAATGAAGGATTGGCCAAAGTATACTAGGCTACCACTAAAATCATTTGAAATCCTTGATTAGTTTTTAAAGATCAAGATAATCCAATATAAATAAATGACTGAGCATGCCTGTAAGAGGCATGATATATTATGCAAAATTACAAAGAATCCCACTCTTGCAACCAAGGATGGCCTACCAATTCCTAAGTACTTCAAGCTTAACCATTTCTACCACTACCATCAACTACCAAGTCATGATAATAATTTTTGGTTAGCCCTCAAGGATGACATGCAAAAGATGGTAGATAACAAGGAATTGATCCTTGATGTCTCTAACCTAGTCATATCATAGAACCAATCCATGCAAGTTTATAAGGACCCATTTAATGCTAACAACAATTCATATACCATAGCAATAGTCAATGCGAACAATAATTCAAGACCTACATAGGAGTCATTTGTGATTTAGGTACCTCATTGCAATGACAAGGATCCTTCAACTTTTTCTAGTTTAAGCCCCCATTTTTTTATAAGGATACCTACACCTACAGCTTTCAAGGAGACTTTTGTGATCAAGGTACCTCCTCTAGCTACAATCAAATCCACCACTACAACTAAACAATGTCCTTCCATGATGGCCAACACAACAACTTCTTTCCAATCAAACAACAACAACATGAAATCACTAATGAAAAAATGCAAGAAGTTTGTGTCAAAGCCTAAGAACAAAGATAATAAGCAAGATAATACATTGAAGGATGTACACCCATTGAAGCCAACCCATATTTCTTACATTCCCATGAGCTCTAACACTTAAGCTACTTTCACAAGTTAAACATAGGAGGATCCCAAGTCATAAGGGAAGGGAAAAGAGGCCAAGGAAAAACCCCTAAAACATGAAGTTAGCATCTTCGGATGCTTGGAGGAACTTAAAGATAAAAAGAACAAGATATCCACAACCAAAAATAAGGACTTCCTCAATGCAATGGAACAGGTTAAGTAATCTTTGAAATAGAAGAACACATGCCTTAACCTATACAACCTAGTAATGACCTTAGCTACTTACCAAGATGGGCTAAAGAAGATGTTGACTTCTATTCCTATTATAAGGACATCCTCGCTAGTGAAGAGTTCATTCATACAGTAATGGCATGACCTTTACCAAAGGAAGAAATGAAGTTAATAGTACTAGTGTTTCATGACAGCGAGGTCAAGACCAACTACTAGGATGCCAAGACAACAAAGGCCTATCTCTTTATAATAATAAGAGGGGGGCAATACACGCTACATAGGATGCATGTGGATGATGGAGTGGCCACCAGTGTAATACCTTACACCATTGTTGAACATTTGGGCCTAACACAACACATGCAACACACATCAACTTTTGCTCTTAAATTCTTTAATGAATCTTGAGTTATGATTAAAGGATTAATCTCTTTGGACTTTGTGGAAAGGGAATAATTCCCCACAACATCTAATTTCTTGGTAGTGGAAGAGATACTAGGATTCAATCTCATCCTAGGGACACCTTGGCTAGCTCAATTATAAGTTTTTTCCTCATCCATCCACCATGAAATTCACTTGCTTTATGAGGGAGGTGAAATAATTATCCATGATGATAGTGTAGTTCCCTTGGAAATCAACAACAATGACATAGAATAATGATCTAAAGAGGAGTTTCAAGAAGAAGCTCCTACTGTCAATGATGAAGTGGAAGAAGCCCAAATGCACAACAATGGAACCATGGACACACCATGAAAGGAGCTCCCCTTCAACTTGATAAAGGAAGGAATTAGGGAATACAAAATCATGCAACAAAGGCCATACATCATTTCTAATCTTTCATTTTGAAATAGTTGCATAATTAATGCTTGTCTCCTATTAGCTTGCCTTTGTACCCATAACCATGTAGCCTTCTTTTTCTTTATCTTTTAACCTAGTTTAAACATTATTTATACATACCACTTTATGTTACCTTGTTTTACCATGATTTGACCTTACTTTGCACACAGCCTAGGGTGTATTCTCATTTACAACTATCCTTTTACGCCTTGTCTATTTTAGAACATAAAAATACCATAAAAACATTAAAACCTAAAAATTCACAAAAATTTTAAAACACAAAACTACTAAAAACTTTCTTTTCAATGCACATGATTGACTAAGGCCTAAATAGGAAACATTAAGATCCCACATGGTCTAAAACTAGAAATGCATATGGTCCACCATGGCCTATAACTAGCAAAATGCTATTGGAAAATTTTGACCATGTAATGGTGTAGGCTTTATGTGAATACGTCATTGAAACATATTAAGAGAATAAATGAAAATGCTATCAATTTATATTCTCCTTCAAACATAAGAGATATGATATCTATAAAAGTAACCAACTTTCCTAAGAAGGAGAAATCAAACTGTTGGCGACCGTTTGGGACGCGACCGTCAACAAGTGTCCTCGAACAGGATTTAGGTGCTTGCTGGTCTCTGGCAATACCAAGGCCCAGATACCTCCAAATAGACTCAGTAGTTAATGTGAGCATGTGTGTGTGCTATTGCTGCATGCGGTTGTGTAAAATGAAATGATTGCGTTGTGTGTAAACTACAAATGACTTATCTTAAAGAGATTCAACCAACTTTGCCAAGTACTGTGAGTTTTTTAGAGTTTCTATTTTGTTCAATTTCCTAGTCTACGTGGTCCTTATAATACCTAATTATAACAAATAAAATTTTTCAAAAACATTTGAGCACAACTCTACGAATCTACTTCTAATTTTCCCTAGAGAAAGAGATAGTTCCATAAGAAAACTAGAAATAGAGCAAGATTCGATGGAAATAGACAGAAAAGAAAAGAAAATTTGTGTAGACCTTAAATATTTAAACAAGGTAAAATGACACGAGTAAACACTTTGCAATAAAGCTATCCCAAATTCAATAACTACGAATTTTTCAAACTTCCAAGGCTCAAATAAGCAATTTCTTCAAGACAATCCTACTATACTACCAAAAAATTGCTGCGTAAACTACCACGTACGAGACTCCATTTTGGCTAGATAATGGATGTCAACAATTGCATTCAACAGAACCTTCAAAAGACTTGACAATTTCTGATTGAAATACCACGGAGATTCACTTTAAAGATAAAAAGAAGCTATTCTGGTCCCATCAAAATACCAAAGATTTTCTGAACCCTCTTGATTACTGAATCGTTCAATGGCATGACTACAAGCAAAGGCTCTCTTACAACGATCTCAATAGCAGTTCCTATACATTGCACAATAAAAAAATTTACTACTAAAATGATCTTAAGGATTTCAAACACAAGCACGTCTATGGAAAAATTTTAACAAAAATTTTCTATTGGGCAACAAGAACAATAAGAGNCAAGCACGTCTATGGAAAAATTTTAACAAAAATTCTCTATCGAGGAACAAGAACAATAAGAGCAATCTAAAAATCCCAAAATTACTTGCCAAGGATGATACTATCTAAACCACTAGCTAAACAATTTAAACAAAATAAAAATAAAACATAACTCGTAGGACCATGACAAAGAGGTTGAAATCCTTTATTTAGCAAGCCATNCATAACTTGTAGGACCATGACAAAGAGGTTGAAATCCTTTATTTAGCAAGCCATCAAGCAATCGTTCACAATTTCTTCTTACAAGCTCTTCCTGGAATCCAAAGTGTGTCTCCAAGTGAGAGCCCAAGTGCTAGCTAGTAGCCTTCCAAAGTGTAGTATCAATGTCTTCTTCCCAAGTGTGATGTCTTCCTTTCCAAAAAAAAATCCCCCCTCTTTGAGACCCCATGTCTTCCCTTTTTAAAGGGTTCAAAGGTGNATCCCCCCTCTTTGAGACCCCATGTCTTCACTTTTTAAAGGGTTCAAAGGTGGTTACATTCCAAAATATCCTAGCTAACTTTTCTCCCAAGTAAGGAGGTTACAACTTACCCATCTAGTTAGGAGGAAGTTATGTAGTTAGGAAGTTATACATAAAATTAGGAGAAATTTATGCGAACATTAATATTTGTAAATATTATAAATTATAAATATCAAATGTAATGTGATATTACAAATATTATAAATATTTTAAATATTTTAACATCAATATTGCAAATATTTTTATGAGTAGTAACTTATATATATAATAATGTTTAAAAATAATGTTTTAAGACCTGTAATAATTAAATTAAAGGAAATTTTTTAAACGAGGGCTTCACACTATAGGTACTTCATTTAATGGTTATTGTATATATATATTGATTAATTTGTTAGATATTTAAACCACCGATGCTTTCATAAAGTTATAAACGAGTGGTAGTAATAAGATAATTTTACATACACCTTGGTGTAAATGTGAGTGAAAGTGGCAGAGTTAATGGCTAAAAATAAATCTTCTTTGTCTTCCCTAGTAAATCACCCAGATAATCAGTAACAGTTCTAGAATAGAGGGCATGATCGACTGGTTTGTTTTCTCTTTTCTTATCTTTGCGCAAAACCGGTAAGAACTGATACATGCTCTAACCTTTTGCCGATGCTAACTCCTGCAATTGCGGTTTGCTAGACATAGCCATGCTGCCGGAGTTAACATACAACACTGACCCTGGCCTCTTCTTGTTTCTGTAACCGACATCATGCCGATATCTCGAATCTGAATATGTTTGTTACGAAAATATCCAAGAAAATAGCAAACAAGAACAGATCGATAACGCGGGCCTTTCTGGTGGTTACTGGTGCTTATGATCACCATTTACAAACAAGGTGCACAAGTACATCATATTTGGGACAGCGCATGGTGGCATCATTAGATTGGCCCCTGCGTTCAGATCCAAGATCCAGATGTGTGGCTCCATGTGGCAGAAGTTGTGCTGCTTGAGCGGGTCGCGATCGGAGAAGAAGCCGATGCATCCACCATTGGCCGTTATGTCGTATATGTGGCCCTGGATTACCAAGTCACCCCTACGTGTTATGCAAGTGTCTTCTATAAATGCGTCGATTTAACCTGCCCGCTTAGTGTGCTGATGAAACACTCTTGTTGGCATAAATTGTTGTAGAAGGACAAGAGCGTGATTCTGGTTTCAGTCGGAAGGAAATACTGGTTTTGGTTGTGACTGGTGCTCTTCGTTTGCTTGGAGTACAACATCAATGTTTGACGTACATGGCCATCGCAACACCAAATTTACGAACAGCGGCTCTAGCGGAAGCACCTCAAAACCATACACATACCCCTTCTCTATGGATTTCTGAAAATAGAAGTTTAGTAGATACAAATTTTTGAGATACTGATTGTAGTTTGTCTGCCGTTAAAAATAATTTTTAGGAAGAAACTTCAGCTTTGGAATTGGTTTCTTCCACTCCCGTGACGATTTCCTTGTTTGAATTAAAATCGCTACTATTACTATGTTCTTGAAATCTACTAAGAAATAACATTGGATTTTGCTTTCATTTTTATGTAGTTTCCTGGTGAAGTTGGACGGAATTAGAATTATCAGTGGCAGAACTGCCATTTGCTGTATTAGTCCTATTCCGAGACTCAGCAACGCTAAGTATTTCATTGCCGGTTATTTCTTTCTACTCTGAATTCAAGTTAGGTCCATTTGCTCCGTAGTCACCTACTCTATGAATGAATTTATCCTGCATTATTTCCGTATTACTCAAACCCCTTGATCCTACACAAAGAAATCGCTCGCTTTCTTCCTGCTTGCTCGGGTGAATAATATAATTCTTGTTTGCTAAAGGGATAATTTGGCACTTTATTTTCATATCCCAAGAAGGCCTCAATAGCATTTTATTTAACAAATAATAGCTCAAAACATTCATCAACCTATAACTTTTACGCTATATGTTTTACTTTAAAATTCTCAAACACTGGTTATTCCAATTTTAGATATGATAGTCCAACTGTTCCATGAAATGGCCAAATGTGCCAACATTTCGGCCTCCTTAAAAGCTTAAAGAAATTTATGTAGCCTCACTTTGAAACTAAAACATACTGAAACTTCCATTGAATTTTTACAGTAAAAAAGAAATCTTTTTTTGAGGAAAATTCCCATTTAACATAAGGTATGATGGGACAAAAACGTCATTCCTAAGGAAAATAACAAACTGTACATCATCAAGTCCTTCATAGACTATTCTTGGGATGGAAACTAAATTGTGAGGGTTACCCTAGTGGGAATCCTCATCTCTGTTACTATTTCATAGGAGATTTGTGATGTGATGAAGGCAGTTCTGTTGCTCTCTGGCTTGGTGGAGCTCTCACCTAGATCTACTGGAGCTTTCTCTTCAGCACTTTCTCATTTTCTTTTTTAGATGAGCTCTTTTGTTTTTCTCCATTAAGTCCTTCATTTTCCTCTCAGGAGACAAAAGCTTCTTCCCATCCCCATGATGCCTCTTCATAGGTTGGTTGCTTTTCTCCTTTTTCTTCTTCTTTGGAGCAATCTTGATATCGCCTCCAAACATCGGACTTTATATCCAAACCTATAGTGAGAAAAGAAAATTCATCAGACAACCAAGCCATAAAAGGACACTCTTTTGGAGCTCCACAAGATCTAGCCTTTAAATAAGCCTTTAATACATGCTCAGGGCAACATCCCATAACATATGGAATAAAAGGCTTTTTCATTGCTCTCTCAAACTCCATTAGCTGTCTCCAACTTTCACTACTCAACATGAATTGAAAGATGATGAAATTTTAGGCAACTTAACCCTCCTTTTATAGGTGCTAAAACTTTGAAATCCCTCCAAACACATTTCCTTATTTTTAGGCATTCCACCCATTTGTCACAATCCTCACCAAGTAGTGGATGAGTCACCTTTTCCACTTATCACAATTGTAGAATTCCACTTGTTTCACTTGTAGGCTTCCACTTGCCTCATTTGAAGGAAAACTATTTTCTAATTCAAATAAAGCATAATTAAACATATTAATTGATACTATATTCCTAATAATATTTACATAATACTATATACATATATTATTTTGTGTAATGACATCTTCAAGTTGTCTGCAATTGTTCCAAATAATGTTTTATATGCAAAAAATTATATGGAAATTGCAATTCCATGCCATCCAAAGTTGATAATTTGTAAGTATCCTCTGACAATT
>MNCI01022234.1:194-56684 GCA_015680685.1 Gnetum montanum
ACTGCAATATCGCGTATGCGATATTGTAGGGGAAGATGCGATATCGTGTCCGCTGCAATATCGCATACGCGATATCACGACCTATGCAAATCGCGTCTCATCAATATATATGAGTGTTCTTGGCAATCCACTCAACATNAACTCTGGAGGGATCAAACTGCCAGAGCTTCGCTACTCTAAAACTGGGATCCCGAACAAGGGAGAGCCGCGTCTTATTTATAGATATGGCGGCGGACTGCGATATCGCGTCCACCACGATATCGCAGCCTATGCGAATCGCGTCTCATCAATATATATGAGTGTTCTTGGCAATCCACTCAACATCATTTTCAAAGCTTGCGACTAAATCACACTATGTTCTATATGATAAATCCCATTGGTCAAAACTGGTGGGACCCCTATCATAGGATAACCTTGTCAACTTAATCTCCTTCTTGGGTCCTTGTGTCAATATGTTTTGGGTCTACTATAGGCCCTAGGCTTTTAAGACCTCCTTATTTTGAGGACCTATTCATCATCCATAGGATGGCCTACTAAGGTAGAATGCATTGTTACATTTGACAAGTCCTCAGTGAAGGTGAATCAACAACATAAAGCAAACCTATGGTGGAGAGATATCTCCAATTAATTAGTCATATCCTCTCTTTCTAATTCAAATGTTATGGTTGAATGAAGCTTGTCCTTATCTTGCTCATACCTAGCCTCCATTAGGTAGTCCAGATTATGTTGGCCCTTTGTACATTAATATTGCGTACGCATGTGCCTTTCAACATGATATTCATTTGCCAGATGGATAAGCCCATATCTCTATAGTGTTGCTTGGTGCATAGAAGGAGTTGCACTATCTAGTGGTAGTAAAGCTTGGCCTTGTGAATCCCTTCATTGAAATTACTCATCCTAATGACAAATAAAAGTGACTTCAAACAAGTATCAATCTAGGTGGACATAGATGATCATTACTTGTAATGACATGATCTAGTCCCTAATATCTTCAAATTTACCATTGTCCTCTTCAAGATTCCCTCTTAGTAATGGATTGTTTGATTTGTGAAAAGCAAACACAATTTGGATTAGTAGCATATGTCTTAAACTCAATATAAAATTATTCTAATTGATGAACTAGTGAATCTCTTATAGCGATCATATAAAATGCTAACTAGACAAGCCACTAGCACCATCCTCAACAATAATGCCAGATGATAAGTGGTGAGTATGCCTAATACCCAACTATACAATCTACAAGTATGATGATAGACCTTGTCATAATTTGTGGATGAGTTAACAATAGCATTTAGCTTCATTAGGTGATTACAAGGCATCATATTCTAAATTAGACTCCTAATGATCCTTCTAACATATGGTTAATTTTGAGATGTATGATTAGTGATGTTCTCATGACCATGTTTTAATCTATGTGGAACAAGAATTAAATTTAATTATCTAAATATTTAATTACATAAAGTAAATCTTATTCTAGCCTATGGTGATGAGTGTCCATCTTTAACTCAACATCACATTCCTATCTATGCATACCAACTAATGGGTTCCCAAGCAATATCGCTAGTGGGTGTACCAAGTAAATTTCTTCTAGGATTACCAAAAGCTTATACATGTTAACACTCGAAGTCAAATCATGATCATTCTGCCATTCAACTATCATGCAAGAAAATATAAATATTACACTAAAAATATTAAAGAATAATGGAAATTAAGAACATAAGATAATCAAATCTATGCTAAGTCAAAGTGCTACAATGAACAAGAAGGCATCTCGATCTTTATTACCTTCATAATATCTCTAGGTATGATCCCCTTGCATAGAAATGTCAGATAATTAACTTGGATTCACATTGCTAGCACTCTGATTATTATAGAATTAGAAATCAAACAAACAAAATGTGCCTACTATGTGACTAAATGGTGCCATAAATACGACTAGTAAGCATTTATGGGCAAGAATTTGGATTAGTGATGTAGCATCATTAGCTCTCATGTTGTTGATGTGATGTCACAATCAATTGCAGCATCACTTTATCGCAAATGATATTTTATTGTTCATCATATGTGAACATTAAATATTACTTTATCAAGCAAGAAGTCAAGAAGGGCAACATCTTACAATGATGTCCAAGTCAACATCAATTGGTTGATCTCCTCACAAAGCCATTATAAGCATTTAAGATAGACCATCTATTGAAGACCATTGAGATAGCCAAGATGGAAGAAGCATAAAAGATCTACAAAGTTCAAATATAATGTTCCTCACACATTGCATAGTAAAGAAGGGTGTGTTAGAGATAGTGTGCATGTATGATCTCCTTACTCTTTCATAATCATTTCTATTTCATGTTTGAGTAGAGTAGTAGCATGTGGTAGTCTTTGTTTCATGTTTGAAATTTTTTAAAAAACATATGTATCATAAGTATTGCTTTGTATTTAAAAAAAAAAAAAGCAAAAGAAAAGGTTAGGTTGAGAGCAAATGTCATAAAATGGCAAAAAGAAGTCCAAGAGCCTTCATGTTGAGACACATGTCAAATGAGGCAAATTGTTCAACAAAAAAGTATAACTAGGGATGCACCCCTCCATTGTAAACTTGCCAAGCATATTGAGCATTGAATAAAAGAAGCTCCGCCTCCCACCATTTGTGTGTGTGCATGTGTGTGCATGTGTGCATTGACTTGAAGCTCTCCTAGCTTCAACCATCTTTCTTTTCTTGCATTATTGCACGATTATTTTCACACTTTGAGGAGTAAATCTACTTCTATGGATCCTTCTCTCAAGTTCTCTCAAGCTCCCATTGCATGAATTCTCTCAATTTCATGCTCTTTCTCAAGTTCCTTCATAGTTCTCTTATGTTTTGGGGTTCCTACTATTTCTGAAGTTAATTGGATGTTCTAGCATGTTTATGTTTATGAATTTGAGAAGTAAAAAATAGATTTATGTTCAAATTTAAAGGGATTCACCCACAATCCTCTAATTCATGTTATTTCCTTTCAATTAGCATGTTCGTGTTCATGGTTGAAGGAGGGTTTAACATCCATCCTCTTAATTTGATGTTGCAACTTCATTGTGCATGTTCTATGAGCTTTGTCCAAGCCTTAGAAGCATGAGAAGTAAATTTTCCATTTTTAAGTTTTAGTCCATTCATGTTTCAAGTGTCAATTAAAGAGCATTTAAATGGTTTTGCATAGTTTACATGTTTTTTGTGCCTGTTGCACAACTTAGATAATCTCCCCGAAGAATTGATGTTTATCAAGAGTTTGTTGCCTCAATTGTGTCGCTAAGGGGCCTAGCATTATGGTTGTAGGCTAATTTATGATCCCCATAGTCTTAATTCATCATTAATATCAATCCAACGTCCTTGATTTGTGCACTCTTAATTTTTTAAATAGACCACAACCTCAACATGACTTGACAATGACTCGTGGTGATCACTTTTAGACTTTCTTCTTGACCACAACCTGTGGTCAACTCATGATCTTCCATTCTTTGGCCACCATAACTTGTGATGGCTCTGTGGTGAAGCAATTTGAAATACAAAGGGCTCTAAACAACCACGACTCATGGTTTACTTAGTTTTCTTTTTTTAACTAGACCACAACCCATGGTCTAAACAACCACGATCTTACTATAACCTATGGTGAAAAACCATGAGCCAACAACTCACAGTAAAGTAGAAAAGTAACCACGATGAACAACACCAGTCATCATGAACATTAGAGGTCAAATTTGAAATTTGAATTTTACAAATAAGAAGCTCAAAGGGATCTTACTTTGAAAGCTTGAGCATGCAAAGGCTTATTATAGAGTTAAATAGACCTTTATTTCACCATTAGAAATATCATTTTTGTAAGAAGTTTATAACAAGTGGTTAAAATTCTATTTACTAATTTTAATATTGAAGTAGCTTCTTTTGTCGATATTACAAACACTTTCCAACTTTAGTGGCAAATAAGTAAAAGTCATTCTCTTGTTCCTTATTTATACATTCTTGTTACTATTCTATCTCATGTCATTCATAAAGATAAACACTTGCATTAGGGACATATAATAAGCAATAATGTACTGCTCTTACATAATTACTCCCTTCTTCAATATGAAGTGGATGTAGGCATCATAGAAGAGCTTAAGGCATTGCAACAATGAAAGAGTTTTTTATTACCCACAATGATTAGGTGAACAAATTCCAAGACCAACAACTTCCAAATAAGAGTCACCTATTCCAATGTTCAGCTTTAAATAAGTATCTAGGATGTGAGTTCTTTTTCACAATAAAAATTTGATAATGTTAGTAATCAACTTATCAAGCTTTTACTTTTTTAATAATAAAGCATTTCAAAACTAAGTAAAATCCAAATCTTTTAGAAGTATGAATTACTACTAAAAATTTAATACCTGCAAACATATACCCTCTTGCTCCATCAAAGCCTTTAGCTATAATGTGTAATTCATCTTTGTAGAATAACAAACTAGCAAATCTCTTTAATTAAAAAGTCATTTACATGCTTCATTGGACACAATGATTCCTAAACTCATGGATGTGTAAGAAACCATGCTTCGCATTAAACATTTTGAGACAACATATGCCTAAATTTTGGAATTGATATTATTTAAGATGAATTACAATGCTCACATGAAGTTTCTAAAAACTTTTTAAAAACTTGATTAGATCACTCCCTCCTACACAGCATTTTTCAATTTGGAAATAACTTTGTTCTTAGAAATGACTTTTACTAAGATCAAAACAAGCTCGATAAAAGAATAGCTTAACTACGAAGCCTATTAGTTTATTTTATAAGTGTATAGCTTAAGAGTACACAAGAAGTTTCAACTCAAATATAGATTTATGTGATGCTAAATTTAATTGGCATGATCTAATTTATTACAAAAACCCCTTCAACCGTTGTCTCATTATTATCACTTTTTATGGATATCTATTTGATATGAATCAGTGATAAATTACGAAAATTGCTTTTTATGTATCTTATTACATTCATCACTTTTTAAAGTATTTATTTAAGCAATAAGCTCATGGAGTCTTCGGAAACCTTGTTTAAACCATATGACAAGATCATGCCCATAAAGTTTGATTTCATGGTGTTTGATAGCACCATGCCTTTCGTTTCCTAGCAGTTCCTGAATGAGTAACAGACTTATTTTCTTCAGCTTCGTTCCCAGAGGAATTCTTGTTCCAAACAAATCCAAGAATAATCTTACGAATGGCTGTGAGGTTTAAAATAATTTCTGGGCTCTCTAAAACCCAGGAACGTCGTCAATCTCAATACAATCTGATTTCCTCCAAGTTTTTCTTTTTACCACGAAAAAAGAAGCCTCCTTTAAAATGTTCACAATGTTGCCTCTGCCATCTTTCACCCTATAAATAAAAAGGCACAGATATAGCTATTTGTAAAATCGACTATTTGTCAGCGAGCTTTCACGACGGGAAACTAAACCAAGAACATAGTGGACAAAGCGAAATGTCTCTGTAATATTAGAAAGATCACAAAAATTTATTTTAAAGGCTATCCCTTGTGATCAAACGGAAAAAGGCTATGTAATTCAGAAATCTCTGAATAAAGGTTTTATTTGAAAATTATTCCAAATTCTGAAGCAAATGCTAAAGCACGAATGAACATAGACCACGCGAAGAACCAAAAAAGCTTCTGCCTGAAGTTCCAAGTACGAGTGCATTTAAGCAGAAAACCAGGAAAGATGGGAGGCCTTTAAAATACAAAATTTTTACCTTGAAAAAAGTACCAGCACTATTCTTCTTTTCGTATAATATGCAGCTAAAGGAACAATGACGCATTGCATTATACTCAGTCAAATTGTACTTGGTCTCGAATCCACTTCGTGGCAACCCATTTTTCTCCTTTGATAACTGGGCAACTTCCATGCAATGATGCCTGGAAATAAAGCATTTGCAAAGCACATTACCCCTTAAATGATTGTTATCGAACAAATAGTTCGAATCCTAGTTGACAAATTGAACAAGTATCTGAATCGGCAACAAAACAAATGACAAACTGAAATATCAATATACACACACAGCCAGGAGAAGCCTGCTTTGCAGAGATGTAAATAACATGTTATTTGTTGACTTCTCACTATTATCAATAAAATAGGGACAGATCTCTAATTGACCTTTACATTATTATAATTTTTTATGTCTGAAGTTTTGATTAGATGGGTAACTTGAGAAAATATTTTATTTTTTAAATTTTCATTAAAAAAGTTTCCTTTATCTTGGTTGATCGTTAAGATGCCAAAACTATTCTCATTGTACTTCAAATCTTATAGTCGGTTCGAGAAACTTGAAAAGGTTAAATAAATATTGACTCATTAACTAAATAAGCCATGTGAATAATGTCCACAGGAACACCAGTTCAAGCCTAAATACCTTTGACTTAATTTTGGTAGTCAAACATTCATTATCAACTGAAAGAAGATTGAGGTTGCTGCAGTGAAGGTGACCAGCGTGACGTCCCTACAAAACACTTCTTACGTCTTTACGTCTTTAGAGGAGAAATGGCAAATACTTAAAAGATAGGACATAAAAAAAGCTCACCTGGAGTAGCAATAGGCTAATCCAGAGTTAAAGCCAATGAGGCAAAATAGTCTCATTGATGCATCTCATCGCTCACTACTCTTCCCCTACCAATCCAGAAAGTAAGCAACATTGCAGAGTTGATCCTTGAAACCAACATTGCAGATTGGATCCTTCAAATTTGCACTACTGGGATAGTTTCACTCAAATCTTTCTACCCGTTTTATTCTTTTAAGAAAAAAGGGTCAATTCTAAAGCTCATCATCATCCTAGCCTTGTCTCAATAAAATGGGGTTAGCTACATAGGTTCTTTTTTGACATTCACCTCTATGAAGAGCTAGTCTTTGGTTATTTGTAGTTTCTTCAAATCATTTTCAATTGTTTTTTCTCATGTCTTTTTTGATCTTCCTTTCAGTGGCTTTCCTAAAACAATAACGTAACAACCTGTTTTTTATGGACTCATTGTCTGATCTTCTTTGCACATGTCTAAACCATCTAAGCCACCATTCATGTAACTTATATAAAATAAAAGCCACTCCAAGTCCTTCTTTAATGTTTGTATTATACAATTTATCTCTCCTAGTAACATTCAACATACATTTAAACATTCACATTTATGCCACAGCGATTTGTTGTTCATATCTCTTTTGTAGCACCCAACATTCAACACCATATAAGATAGCAGGCCTACTTGCTATCTTGTAAAATTTTCCTTTTAGTTATCTTGGTATTCTTTGAGCACATAGAACACCACTAGCCTATCTCCATTTTGACCATCCTACCTTCATTCTATTTCTTATATCTTTATCAATTTCACCATTTGATCAAACAATTGATCCTATATAACATAATTGTTTGCAGTGAGGGACTTTTGGGCTTGAATTGTCACTTCTATTTCACCACTATTTATATTGTTATTAAAATTGTATTCTATATATTGTGTCTTACTTTTATTAATTTTTAAATCTTTTGATTCTAGAGCACTTCTCCATTTTAAAAGCATTAATGTTCTTGAGTTGTATCCACTAACACAATATCATTTGCAAATAGCATACACCAAGGCATTTCATCTTATATTTCCTTTCTTAATTGATCCATAATAATAGCAAATAAGTACAGGCTAAGCGCAGACCCTTGATGTAGACCTATTGTGAGTGGAAAACCAGATGCTGTTCTACAATCTATTCTAATATATTGGTAGCTCGTTCATACATGTCCTAAATCACTTTAATATATTTACCAGGACTTCCTCTACAAGGCCTACCAAATAATTCTAAATCTTGTCTCATGAAATTCCCTTTACTACATTAGCTATATAATTTGATACCCAACATTTTAAGCATTCCATTCCTAATGAGATGCTTCATCATCCTAGCCTTAACCCAACTACATAGGCAATATGAGTTATTTCCTACCCTTCACCTCTATTAAAAGTGAAATCAATGTTATTGTCAATTGTTAAATCTCAATTTTTATGACTGCATGCCATGTATACTTCAATCCAATAGGTGCAATCTCTAATCTAGTTTGCACATGACCAAACCATCTCAGATGACTTTTATCTTTTCGACTATTGGGGTTAGATTAGTGGTAAGAGTCTTAACATGGAAATTCCTAATCATTGGTTCAATTCTAGCGAGCAACGCTGACTTATGAACAAATTTTGCAAAAATTCTGAAACTGTTGAAATTAGCCAAATCCAAGAGTACATAATGAAATACATTCAATTTCAGTTTCTTAAAAGCGTTCTTTCTAGATAAAAAAATGTAAAGCACATATATGACTCCATGCTTGATTCTCTCTTCCGTTAGCAAGGCATGGCAAGTTGATAGAAATTGCAACCTGCATCTTACAAGTCAAAATTTCAATCACAAGAACTAATTCTGAAATATAAATAAATTCTACAGAATATCTAGCTGCAACCATGTAGGACTATTTGATGTTGACTATAGTATGAAAATTGTATTGTTCCCTAAAGGCATTTATCATGATGTTCCCTAAAGGAATTGGGATGAATCTGCCACGCTTTGTCTTGGGGGTGCTTCATCGGAGGTGACAGAGGAGTCATTCGGGGCTGATTTTGGTGCTCTAGTAGGCGGCTTGTGCCCAAAGGGCAGTAGGGGAGGTTCCGAGGCAGCCAAGTGCTCCAATAGTGCAAGCGGTCTATGGCTGCCGAAGGAGATAATGCATTCCACTGTCAATTGTGGATATCTCAACCAGTAAAAGTGAATTGGAGCAGGAGGCCCCTACGGGAAGCAAGGACCAGGAGGTGACAGTAGAGAGGGAGAAGGGGGAGTCATTGTGGCCTCAGGGGAGGACGGGGAGCTCGCAAGGAGGGGAGGGGGCCCTGACTTTGCAAGGGAACTCGACAGACAAGGGATGGACATTGGGCAAGGTAGACCTCAAGGTGGTTGCGAGCGAGGTGGAATGAGCTAGGGCAGAAGAAAGGGCCACTAGGTGGAGAGGTTGCAGCGCCGAGAAGAGAAGCTTATGCAGGAGCTGGATGGCATGTGACATAGGGAGGTAGAGTTCCAATAGGAACTCCAACACCTAAGGGATGTAGCCAGGGAGGAGTGGATGAGGCAGGACATTGCAAATGCATCAGCCAAAATGCAGCTGGAAGAGGAGTTGAGGCAGCAAATTCCTGAGGAGCTCCAACAACAAGCCTGGCTCAAGGAGCGAGAACTGGAGGAACAACGACACCAGGAGGAGGAGGCGCACCTTCAAGAATTTCAAGAGGCTACAGCCTTTGTGGTGATGGCGAAGTATGGGGAGGTACTGGACGAATTGCACGGTCAGATGAGACCATACTGTTGATACTTGACCCTTCCTTTGCACCTTTAGGGGGCCGGGTTCGGGGGTGGACTGAGTTTTGGGGCTAGAGGGCATCTTCGTGAAGGATTTGGATCTCTTTGGCCTTGTTTTTGTGTTTTATTTGGGTTTTTGTTTTCTGCTGTGGTGTAGTTGGGGGGAGGTTTTGTTTTTGTTTTTTCCTTTCCCAAGTTTGGGATGAGGGGAGATGTTTCCCCCCTTTCTTTTGATTACTTGTTCCAGTTCCTATATGTTTTTATGTTTGCTGCTGTTTACTCCTGGGGTGGGGGAGGGGAGAGGAAGTCAGATGGATGGGGGGAGGTTCATTTTCATCCCTAGTTTTGGGGATGGGGGGAGGTTCATTTTCATCCCTAGTTTTGGGGATGAGGGGAGATGTTTCTCCCCTCCCTGGTTTTGGTTTGTTCTGCTTGTACATAGTCTAACTTGATTTAATATACACCCAAAGTTTCTGAAAAAAAAAATTACCATGATGTTAGTCCTTTATCTTTATGTTAAAGTCATGCCTTAATACTTTGTTATGTTTATTTTATATTATGAAATCAAATTAGGAGTTAGGAGCTTTATTTCATGAAAGTCATATTATGTTTTAAAGATAGGATAGCACAACATCCAAAAGAGAGAAAGGGGTTTATGTCATGTATCCCCCTATAAAAGGGGCTCAATGCTCTTATTTCAAACTTGATGTAATGCTGGTGATTCCATTGCATTGTGCTCTCATTTTTCATCAATAGAGGAGGAGTTCCTTGTGCTAAAGTTCTTTTAAATTTTGAGTTCTCTTTTTCTTTTCTTTGTTACTTCACAATGAGTTCATAGCATTAAGCATGATTTAGCTCAGATATGTCACACCATTTCACATCCAGTTTCACAAACATTTCACATTTCATAATCAGTTTGCATTTCACAATTTATTTCACAAGCTCTCAATCTATTTCTCAAGTTTTCTCAATTTGATGTTCATGTTTCATTAGATCTATGAATTTCATGTTGAAGAATAGATTTGAGCTAGTTTTCACACTATTTCACAAAGAATTCAATCAATCTCATCCCATTTTCCAAGGGTTTTGAGGAATTCTTGTGGATCTCCTTAGAATGCTTGTTTTGCTTACAAAATTGTTCAAATCCATTTGCATGGTCCAATTTGAAGAGGATATTTAATGTTTAGAAGCCTTTGATCATAGTTTTGGACGCTAATGTTCCAAATCTAAGACTTCCAAGTGAGGGTGGTTGTTTCTGTTTACAATCATTAACGTTGTGTGTGTTGAAGGGAAGAAACCCCAAGAATTGGATCCCAAATTTTATGTAATTAGTTTTGTGTATAACGTTTGAAGGTAGATCTAAGATGCCTCTGATGTTTTGCCATGTTTCTGTGAAGGATCGGGCCAATAGATGCACCTAAATTCAAACTTTGAAGTCGGATTTCATTCATTCTTGACAACTCTACATAGACCGTAACCTTAGTGCAACGTCCTTGTTCACTGACGGTCAACCTGCGTCATCGGCTTTTCATTTGCCGCGACCTGTCATCAACTCACAACAGCTACCGAAACTGCACTGCTATTTGCAGTTAAATCACGATCAATTTTAACTTAACCACTACTCCAAAAAGGACTTCAGAAGACTTCCACTACTTGAGCATGAACTCCCTAAGCTTATCAAACTCTCGCTGTTCACTCTAACACTAGACTCTCCATGTTTTTTTCTTGGGGCATGTTTGGTTTCCTAAATCTGTGCTTGAACCCATGCAGATGTGGACTCATGATATTCTTGGATCCAGACAGATTACACCTTCCAAAGTCATATCTCCTGAAATTCAAAAATTTAAATAAAAAGTTGTATCCAATGATTTACCCTTACAAAACCAATTTTTATTCAAAAGGTAGAATTTGTAAATTCAACATCTATGAACCAAGCAACCAAACACACCCTTAAGAAATTGATAAAGAAATGTAAGGCACATGCCATGTCTTGAGGAACTAATAAGATGTAGGCATCCCCCAGCATAAGAGGTAACTAAAATTTCCTTTTTCAGTGTGAGCACAGTGGCAATTTTCCTTAAGTTCAAAAGTTTTCCGACTCCTGAGACTATCTTTTTTTAGAGACGTACGATATAGAAAAGGTGACTGCATGGTGAGTGGCAGGTTAGGCATTGTAAGAGCCACTGTGGAAGACCCTTATCAAAGTGTTGTGTGAGGAATCAGTTTGGCTTACCAAAAAATAATCGTATTAGATATTAAAGTTACAGCTGCTGAAAAGAAACTAAATTATCCAGAACTTGGAAGACGCACCCCAGTTATAAACGGAAAAAAGCAAGTCTTTCCGGTTCACAAAATGATATAAAATACATAAGTTATATAGTAGAAAACAAAACAAAATGGTTTAGAAAACCGTTAACATCCCAATAAACATCAGAATGAATATTAATGATATCCTAATGGATGAGGATAAACAGTCATTATTGGTCATTTATTGTAGTAACCATTAAATTGATAAAATTTATTAGAGATCATTTCATTTATATATTATGATTCAGCATAGAAATAAAATCAGATCCAGAATGGACAGATACCACATCTATAGTCCCATTGACAGATAAAGAATAAAATAGAAGGCCATCACCCTGCTTCGGTCTCACTTTCAGGCCTATGCACTGTCTGTAATCATACCCAGAATCGACATTTTGGAAATTCTGCACAACGTTAAAATGAACAAATATTAAAATCTAACCGTAATATAATTGACAATTCTTCTTATAAGTAACCAGAACAAGTATAAAGGCTGAAATATATTTTCATTTACCTCAAATGGAAACACTGTCTCTCCTCCTCCTTCAACGTCTGAAAGGTACAGTAAAAACGATGCTACCTGCATTGAAATGATTAGTAATAATGTGTTGGATGTGATGATGCTCTGTAGCAATTGTTTTTGAAGAGGTAAGAGAAAATTTTATTAATTTAAGAAAATTTAAAGCACACCCATACTAGCCTTGGGACCAATTTTTTTACTGCTACCACCATGCCCTAGATTGCTTACTATTCCTACAACTTTTAACTTGAACACTGAAACTGAAACTGAAATCTTATTATATCTCCATAGACCCAAAATGATTTCTTGAACCAATTAATTTGTACAAGATGCATCGGTATCAATATTTCTAAAGCATATGAAATGTGTTCAATAATCATGTATTTTACACACATCTTCAAGATATTACCCTAATATCAATGGTAATGTATCATATAATTAATACAATGTTCCATTCTAATATTCCATTTGTGTCTTAAAAAGGTAGTTAAACAACACTCTATTTGAAAATGTAGTCCTTAATATGTTATATTACCTGTAATAGAAATAGCCTACAACCTTGACCTTGCTAAACATTTTATCATCTTGGATTTTGATATCTCTCACTCCTACTATATTAATCAATATCATAAAGATTGTTGCATGTAAATATTATATTTGTCCATCAAACTTGCTTCCTTTGTAATTCTAACAATAGAACTCAAGCTTCTTTTAATTTTCTGCTTTTCTTTAACAATCGTTCAATAACCTTTTATTTCACAATCCTTCAAGCCTCTTGATATTCTACCAATCCAAATCCAAGCTATTGTAAAATCTTATAAAGATTTTGAAACTGAATATTTTTTACTTACCCCCACTAAGACTGTCCTGGAATTATAGGATAAAGCAATTTCAAAAATCCTTTTCCAGAAGCTCTTTTAATTCATAACTCAGTACAAACCTGTGACCTCAGATTTTAGTAACATAAATGCTGATTTGTGGTGCCCAACTTTTATTCCAAATATGAACAATTACAGGGCAGTGCATAAAAATATGATTGCCATCCTCACAAGAATCTTGCAGAACCATCGTCCGTCCTTTTCATCATGTTATCTATCATCAAATTTTTTTGTGCCATTTCAAAAAACACATGAACACTAGGAAGGAAATATACTTCTTCCACTGAGCAGTTTGCTTTATCTACTTCACCTGCATGTAAAGTATCGTATCCCTCTGCAACTTGTATGAGTTCGGTAGTAAGTTAAAACTTCCAAACAGAATATTACTATCCTCTTGTGGGAAAAAATTACTGTGCCTCATTCACCTATTTTGCTGCACATAGTTTTGTTACTAAGACATGTCAGAGCCCTTGTCACTTTGGATAACGCCGCTTGCAGTTAGTACAAATAACATCATAATTCTGTGAAGTAACATTTGGCAATTCCTACAATCTGCCAATGCATCTGCAATAAAGTAACCAATGAAAAACTTAAGAGGTTTCTAAATACTGTGCAATGCACATGGAATATAAGATACAAGAGACCACACAGCTACAAGTTACAAAAAAACTATCCAGCTACAAGCTGCTAAAATAGAAGACGGTCTAGCAACACACGCCAACGTTCTGTTATACATGAACAAGTACAATGCATTACAGACTCCCAACATGCTACTAATCACCTATTCCTGAGAGGCCACTTGTTGGGAGCTAAAATATATTTTATCTTATTACAGATGAGCAAACGCTAACAATTTGCTCAACAAAAGCTAGTAATTTATGCTAAGCTGTAACCAATTGTCCTTGGAAATGGTTCATGACCACAAAGTCTTCTGGGAAGAAGACAAACATGGATATCGGCCATTTTCATTGTGCTTGAAAATTAGGAGGGATACCAAGCAGCCTAGTGTTGACTCTCTAGATGCATTGAAGCAGAGCAGAGGCTAAAACAGGAAGTCAAGCAAAAGAAAACAAGGAAAATACTTATCTCTCCCACATCTCTACTTATTTTGTTGCTTTTTTGTTGTGCAACTCTTACAATTGTTAAGCAAACAATTGTCTCATCAAATGTGGATTAATTGCAGAAATATACAAAATACTAGGTACAGAATGTGTCAATTCGGTAAAATAAATATGTAAGCTAAACTTTCTGCAAGAGCATAAATTTGCAAGGGTGAAACAAAAAACAGTATTTTCACTTCATAATAGAAAGAGTCTTATAAACACAGATGTAAATATATGTATACCTGAACTCCCACTATGTTTTTATGTAAGGAACACACAAAAAAGTGGGTTGATGAAACATAACTTCCATTTTTTTTCCAAACAAATTATATCTCTTTGCTTAAGGAATAATAAGGCACAAAGCATCAATGCAAAGTGCAGTTGCATCTAACATTGAATTATATAAGAAGCACCCAACCACAAACATCATCATCATCTTTGCCTTGCTCCCATAAAATGGAACTAGCTACAGGAGTTCTCTTTCATTATTCACCTCTATTAAAAGCTAAATCCTTATCTATCTGCAATTTTTCCATATCATCTTCAATAGTTTTCCCCACCTCATTTTTAGTTTTCTTTTTGACAGCTTTTCTAGAACTGTGATGTGGCAACATTTTCTAAAAGACTCATTATTTAATCATTTTTGGACATGACCAAACCATCTAAGATAACATTCCTATTTTTTTTTTCATTTTTTTTTTTTTTTTTTTTTTTCAATATAAGTCAATCTAAGTCTTCCTCTAGTGTTAGGATTGTGCAATTTACTTCTTCTTATAACATTTACCATCCATCTAAGCATTCACATTTCTGCAACACTGATGTGTTGTTCATGCCACTTTTTTATAGCCCAACATTCAACACCATATAAAATAACAAGCCTCATTACTGCCCTGTAAAATTTTAGCTTTAATTTAATTGGGATCTTTTTATCCCATAAAACACCATTAGCCTGTCTCAATTTTGACCATCCTAACTCAATCTTATTTTTTACATCCTCATCAATTTTACTTTGCCATTCACAGCCCCAAGCCCAGATGCAAAAGGAAGGTTCGCATCAGGTTGGTAGCTAACTGCAAAACTATGCCAAATCCCATAATCCTAATGTGAATTATGGGTCTTCAATTCTATGCTAAACTTGAATCATTTAGCTCATAATTTTTAGGCTCCACACTGATATACACCTTTCTTGTTTGTGAAACCATGAGGATCATTTTGACAAAATATAAATAAATTAATAATGCAATATGAGCAAAGTGCTGAAGCATAGACAAGAGAAATCAGGGGGGAAATCCACCTTTCAGAAATAGTAATTTGTTTTGTAGTGAGAAGCAAACATAGAAGATGGAAGCAGTCGTCTAATGATCTCATGTTCTATGGGCCAGTAATTCTCTACGTCCTGCCTCACCCTGCATTCAATCTCTTCAATAACCTAGGCAATCTCTTGTTGAATCCTACACTCAAAGTCCTTCTGCAGGGCCTCAACTTTGGCCACCAGCTCGGTACTTCAGAGCCAACTCTAACTGAGCCCACTCAGCTGCAACAAACTCCACCTCTTTGATCCTCCTTGTGGCTTGCTCCTCAACCATGAGTAACCTGTCATCAAGCTCTTTTCTACACTCCGTCTCAAACTATGCCCTAGTCTCCACAGCCAAAGGGAAGTCAATTTCTTCTATCCCATCATGTTCCTCATCCACTTGGGTTGTGGGTGCAGGCTATTAACCCTGTTCATTATTATTGGGGTAGCGAATGGGATAGTGATTGGTGCCCTCACCTAACTGTAGCCATCTGGCATAGGTATTTCTAAACCTATTGGTAGGACTAGGATTAGGTGGCTCCCTAGAAACACATTCCTGTTCAGCACTGACCTTGGAAGCACCCCACAAGGCCAAAATGCTTGGTGGGATGCCATTTTTCTGAACAGGTTAGAAAGTACCTCAGCAAATTCACACACTGACAAAGAAGTAAGCATTTTCTAAAAGCAAAATGGATACCGTTTATCTTAGAAGCATTCCCCAATTAGACAAGGAACCTTTCTACCAATTCGGAGACTGGCTCCCAAAATGGTGGCAAAGACAAACACAAGACCTGCCCTCACATCACTGTGGATATCCCATGAAGAATGAAGTCAACAGCATACCCCAGGCACCTAGCAATTGTTAGAACAACCTGCCATTCCATCAACATGCCCTCTACTTCCAAAATGGCAAATTTGGATATCAAAACATCAATCCCTCTAAACTTGGTTTCTTGTAGGAGACCAAGATTAGGGACAATTTTCTAAAAGACTCATTATTTAATAAGGAAAATGTGGCTCTCTTGAGTGTCATCACTCTTACATCTCCAAACCCCCTCATGAGAGTGTGCTTGTCCAAGTCAAACTAGTAATGATGCCATGAATAAAGAAAGGATTTTTGGAGAATGAGTTGTCTAGCCTTTGCTCATTGTGAAAACTTTTGTGCACAAATCTTTGCCCAAGCCTTAAGGTCTCCTTCATCCTATAAATAGAGGGGGGTTTTCTCTCATTTTCACCTTTTGTCAAGTGAGGGCAGGCTGGTGTGAGGAGTAGATGAGAGAAAGAAAGAAGATTGTGTGAGGATGTTCCTACCTTGTATTTTCGGCTGAGTATGGGGGTTGTCTTAGTGATCTTTGTGTGATTTTGGGAAGGCATAAGAGGCTAACTTTGCTGCTGCTATTGGAGGCTTTTGTGACTGAATTTTGAGGATTGTTTTCTCCAGTTTTGGGAGAGGGCTCTGGCTGCACCTTGGACTTGCAATTTGAAGTTGCTTCTTGAGGCAACCAGCTGGACAACAACCTAAGCTTGAAGTGTCTTCTCCCTCCCCAAATTGACCAAACTAAATTCTAGAGGTGTGTATTCCAAACCTTTGCTGTACAAAAACTTTTAGTAGGTGTTTATTGTTTTATTGGCTTGGACAAGGGAGGATTATTTCACGGGCATGTGAAATTTCTTCTGAGTTATGAGTCATGCATAGGGTCCTTCATAAGGCATAGATCTAATGTTTGGCATGCATATATTGAGCTTATGAGTTAGCACTTTCCTTGAGTCATGTGCACTTGGTATTCAATGTTTGTGTGATCATTCTTAAGGAATCTCCCCTATCATTCTATCCAAGGCTAATGATCTCTTGTGTGGGCTACAAGGGCTTAGTCCTTGGAAATGCTTGATGGTGTTAACCCCACCATTTTATCCAACCCTGGTGTTCTTCTTGTATGGACTACTGTAGGGTTGAAGCAACTTAGTGTGTGACAGCTGGATGGCCAATGAGTCCATTCAGTACTCATAAGTAACAAAAAAGCCATGTATATTGATGATTTGTTATCTTTTGTACAATGAAAGTGAAGTGCATGTGTTCTGTTTTATTCAGCATTTTTTGTGGTCAGTTTTTGGAAGGTTTTCAACAGAGTTGGCATGTCCCAATTCATTGTTAAATGAGAATTTCAAAGTTTGGCACCATGTTAATCCATCCTCGCATTCAAGCTTGGTACATTTCAGTTTTCATTTGTCTCTATTTTTCATTTGGCAATTGAGCTCATGTAGTTTAGTTGTTTTATTTGCTTAAATAAGAATTTTAGTTCTTTGATTATGATTGTCCCTAGTTTAGAGACTGCTACTTTTTCTCTCATGGTTGTTACCCTCTCTTTACTGTTTTCAGATTCAATTGAGGAAAAAATTAATTAATAATGATAAATAGTCAGCTTTAAAAGTCTGTTCTGCCCAACCAGCTCAGGCCTCTTCTGCCCAAGCTGGTGGGAATCAATCAGGCTGGCTTTGTGGAGGGTAGGACCCTTCAGGATCAGGTTCTCCTCATGCAAGAGGTGCTGCACTCCCTTCGGACCACGGGCTTCCCCGGCCTATGTCTCAAGCTTGATATCACTAAGGCATATGATACGCTTAGCTGGGAAGCCTTGCACGCCATTATGCATCAAAAAGGGTTTGACCAAAGTTTCATCCAACTTTGTATACACATCCAATCCTCCACCGACTTCTCATTCGATGTGGGGGGGCGGCTGTGGGGCTTTTCATCCCCTGGCAAGGGGTTGAGACAGGGCGACCTGTTTTCGCCCCTGTTCTTCATCATTGCTATGGACCTCATGCAGCATTATTGCAGCACTTCCAGGGTGGAGGGCGTGGACATTGCTGGGGTGGCCTGTCGGGCTGAACACTACGCAGATGACACCATGCTGCTCAGTCGGGCAGCGGCCCCACAAGCACACTGCATTAACATGGCCCTAACCCAACTGGCAAATGAATTGGGATTGGAAATTAACCGCACCAAATCTGTGGCGCATTTTATTAATGTTGATGCGTAAGTAAAAGGCAGGGTGATGCAAATCCTAGATATCCAGCCTGGGACAACTAAAGACACATACCTGGGCATCCTGTTGTACCAGTGGGGCCGAAACAATTCGTGGGGGCCACTCCTGGCAAAGGTTGAGAGGCGTATGAACCACTAGGCCAATCGCTTCCTAACTCGCAAGGGCAGTCTCCTCGTGGCAACCAGAAGTCTCATGGCCATCACACGTTCTGTAGCGGCTGTTGCCACCCCCCCAAACGCCATCACCCACCAGACTAACCGGATAGTCCGAAGCTTTGTTATAGGCATGTAACCGCAGTTATAGGCGTTTTACATGGCATGTATAGGCATGTAACCGCAGTTATAGGCATGTATATTCAGACCTCTTTTTTTATGGCTGGTATTTTATTCTCCATAATTTTGCCTTCCAATTAAGGATATTCCAGACACTAAAATTTCCTTAGGCTGAAGGAGAATAATGTGAAATCCCAACTTGCATGAACTATGTTGATAATTATAATTTCAGATTTATTTTAGGCCCACATTTTCCTCTCCGCTCAGGTTTGTTTACCAAATTCAGGCCCCACTCTCAGACTTTGCCAAATTTAGGATGGCTGAAATTGGAAAAAATATTAGTTGACTTCCACATGTGAACATTCATGTAGGACCACTATTGTAAGGCAGCAGCAACCTTTCCTTGAGATAAATGAGAAGCAAACCTATGTGTTGTAACTCCCCATTGTTAATGTCTCAGCTAGTTTCTTATATGGCATTTAAGAACTCACTTGAAATGCACAGTTATCTTCCCTCTATATTAAGTTGAGGATAGTAGATCTTTGAAGCCAAGTAGTCTCCTTGGAGTAAGTCTTTTAACAAATAATGAATATTTTTAACATTTTGTCATAGTAAGTTTTCCTTAAATGCAATTGAAGTCAAATATTATTTATTTATTCTTGTTTCAAACGCTAACCCCATTATTTTATCAGCAATTAAGTTCTTTTATTTATGCAAAGAAAAGCAAGGAAATATATGGGTGATCATGTATGTTTATTTCCTTTCCGAAAGATGAACCTACATGAATTGTGATTAAAAGTCCCTTGGATCCTACGACATGTGGATCACTTAAATTCACAATTTTTTATTTTTGGAAAGAATTCGAGTTGTATTGATTCCAAAAAGAAAGTTGTACATTAGTATAGCTTGGGTTAGAGCAGCTGACCCCACACATTACAGTTAACAAAACCGTAGAGCCTATCTAATTCAACTATCCAAGAATGCCCTCCCCCAAGCAGGCTTTGCCTACACCCACGAAGCTTTACAATCTCCCTTCCCCTGGGTCCCCACTCACCAAGCCGCACAAACGCCCCAGTCCCACACCTCCTAAGTCATCCTAGCTTTCCCCTACTACTCAATGTGGGCTCTACCCCTACATTGACCCCCTAATCTCCTCTCCGGGTTGCGAATGAGAGATTGTGTCCACTGTGGTACGGTTCACAAAAGTGTCGATATTGAGTGCCAATCGTTGCTGGTTCTCTTGTATGATTTGCGCAAGACCTATCCTTTGCTCAGAAATGATGCCCTCCATCCACCATAGGGTCTGGATCTGCATTCGTGTGGCCTCCGATTGTGCCTCTCATCTCATGTTCACCCATCTCTCCTGCCACCACTCCCTTTCCTCCTACTTGGCTTGTTCTACCACTCTGCTACATTCCGCTATGATATCCCAATCAGCCCCTATCTGCCAATGTTTGTCCTCCGTGTCTAGCCCCCGTTCTTGTGGCCCCTTGGTGCCTGTTGCCGTGTTCACTGCCTCACCATCAATTTCCCAAGGCCCTGTCCTAAGGTCCTACGTCCTGCCTCGCTACCAGGAGTAAACCAACGTGGGCTGCAACAACGGGATCGGCGTTCCCGTCCGCCAAAGCACCATGATCACCCCAGGATGTCTCCCTAGCCTCCTACGCTGTAGGGAGTCCTAGAAGTACAACGGCACGTTAATGGGTGCCTCGTGCCACATGTGCTTCAAAAACGTAAAATGGACTCCCACCAGTTTGTGGGGGTATCCAGATTGTATGAAGTACCATTCAACCAGGACAGCAGCTTTCTTCCAGACTCCCAATAGCGCCAATCTTAGAATGTGAGCACTAGCAGTCCTAGGGATGTCCCCCTAAAAAAATTCGGATGTGTCTGACTGTGCATGCACAACCGACACAACCACCGCCCCCTCCACGTTCACACCTAATGTCACTGCCAATGTAGGAACAAACACTATGATTCTCCTACCACAGAATTTGGATTCATTGTTGTGCCAATTGTCATAGAATTGAGTAGTAGGCAGGTCCTGTTCTACTTCCATATGTCACAGCAAATCTTCCCAGCCCATCCGCTGGACTAGCTACCACAGCTCCGCCTGCGATGTAAATTCTATGACCGATGGTTCAAACAGGAGTTTTTGTCCCATAGTGGCTGACACCTCGTTCCAAAACACATTAATACCCTAGGCCACCGTCACTGATGGCAGCAGCACAATGTCCCTGAACACCCGCAAGTTCCGGTGCTTCCACAACACCCACAAAGTAGCCAAAGTTGGCGAATCGTTGTGGCAAGCAAATGGGGGAAGCCGGGCTTCCCACCAAATAGTTGTTGTGAACTGGCAACTTTGCATGTTGTGCTATAGTGTTTCTATATCATGACGACACATGGGACAAGTGGGCTCCACCTGCATGCCTTGTTCACGCAACGTGGCATGCACCAAGAGCGCCTGGTGCTGAAGCACCCAGCAAAAGCCTTCACTTTCTCCGGTAAGCGGCCCTTCCAAATTTTCACCTACACAGACTCAAACAGGTATCAATGTTTTATGATCTCCTAGGGTTGTTGGTCCAAAAGCCCCAGTGGTTCCATTTCATGAACATGCTGGCACAAGTTCCACCAAAGTTGTGAGTCGCCAATCCTTGCCTCCCAACAACAATATTTTTGTCTAAGCAATTGCACCCACAACATCGAATTCATGTTGTGGCCTAGGAATCTGCGCAAGAGCCGTTGCAGCCCCAGGTTGACCTCGTCCTTGAACTTTAGGAGACTGATCCCCCTTGTTGTTTTAGGCTGAGCCATGTTGACCCAAGAAACAAAGTGTATTTTTTTGCCCCCTTTGCCCCTTGACCACACAAAATCTTTGATGAGGTCATCAATTTGCTGCATCACCCCCATCGGTGGTTTGGCCATGGACACCATGAACCTAGCCATGGCCATCAGCATAGTAGACACAAGGATCATCTTGCCCTTGCATGATAGGAAACGGTTCGTCCAATGCATAGTTTTCATCTGGATCTTCTCCAACAGCCCCATCCAGGTCTTCTTCCGCTACCAATCAAAAATGGGCATGCCCAAATACTTGTCCTCCATGTTGCTTGGCAAAAGGCCCAATGTTTGAATGATTTTTGCTCCAACCTTTTGCAATGTGTGCACCATGTGGATGGTTGACTTCCTAGTGTTAATGGTGAGGCCCACCTCCCTGCGTAGCTGGTCTAGCGCCCGCAACAAGGCCTTGGCTTGAGGCACCGCTACTCTAGTAAACACCATCGTGTCATCAACAAAGTGGACGAACAAACAATGAACCCCATGAATGCCAAGCCCTTGGACCCCTTCCTCCAAGCAATAGGTCTTGAGCAAATCCATGACCAATATGAACAGCAGCAGTGATAACGAGCCTCCTTGCCTTAAACCCCTCCCGGTGCCATTGAATCCCCACAGTCACCCATCGATATCAAAGGAATATCAGCTACCCTATTATATCTGTATGCACAAATTGACAAATTTAGCATCAAATCCCTTCACAAGCATAACTACCCTAAGGGTCACCCAGTTGATCGAGTCATAGGCCTTGGTGATGTCAAGCTTTATGCACATCCCTAGGAATTTGGTCATCCTTAGAGAATGCAGAATCTCCTACAATAGCAGGACCTGGTCTTGCAGGAAGTGACCTTTGATGAAACCTACCTGATGTAGTCCAACCAACCTAGGCATGAGAGGAGTCAACCACCCCACCAGCATCCGCAAAAAAATCCTTAGGGGCATGTTGCACACTCCAATGGGCCTGAATTGCCCCGATGATGTTGGGTTCGGGAATTTCGGCAGAAAGACTATCTGGGAGCAATTAATCTCTTTTCTTACTTTTTGCCAAGTGAGCATTCTGTTGAAAGCATCAAGCAGGTTAGCTCCCAAAATCTCCTCGAATTCCCTAAAGAATTCGATGGGCCACCCATTTAGCCCTAGGGCTTTATTAGTTGGCATTGCCTACATGGCCGTACGTAGCTTAGCCCGTGAAAATAGCTGCAGTAACTATTGATTATCTACCCCAGTTAGGATCCTAGGGACATTGACCAAGATGGGTTCGGTGCACCTCCATCTCCACACCTCCTCCTAGTACACTTGCAACTGTTCTAGCCCTTGCCGCCCGTCCAACCACTCTTCATCATCAATGCCCTACAGTAAAGTTTGCAACTCGCTTTTGATTACCCTATGGGCTTTCGTAGCCACAAAGAAGAATTCAGCGTGCCAATCTCCCTCCCTTAACCATGTCACCTGCGACCTCTGTTTCCAATAGGCTTCTTCCTCCCTATCCAACTCCTAGAGCTCTGTGAGGAGGGCTTGCTCTTCCTGTCCAAGGTCCTCTCCTTCCTCCTGTTGTCGTTGGAGTTCCCGTAGTTGAACCTAAACTTGTGACTTGTAGCCCCTGAAGCTGTATTTTTTTATGGAAGCTACATTTTTTTTCTGCTTGAGGGATCTCAACCCTACCCTTAGGAATTCCCTGGGTTCTTGTGTGCCATTGTATTTTTCCATGTAGCGTGTACCAAGTTCCTCAACCAAGTCTTGTTCAACCAGGTCTATTTGAACTTAAACGGATGGGGAGCTTTATCCACTGTGGTCTAGATTCTACGAATAATAGACCTATGATCCAACGCCTGTCTTTCCTTACCTTTAGCATGAATGTCTGATTCCATCAAGAGGCTAGCGTCGATCCACACCCTGTCAATCCTTGACTGAACCTGGTCCATCCCTCTTCGTCTATTGCTCCACGTGTATCTGCAGCGTATAATTTCCAGATCGACCAGGTCATACTCCTGAATGAATGCATTACAATCCTTGGCCCTCGAGGGGTCAAAGCAATCTCCCCCTGACTTTTCCCAGTAGAACATCCGTTGATTAAAGTCGCCAATCATTATCCACTTGGTTGTATTGCCAACAAGGGCCGCCATGTGCTTGAACTCCTGGATGTGAGCCTCCCAACTCTGAGCCCCATATATGTTGGTAACCCAAAGTTTGGCCTGCAGCATGTGCATGATGAGGCTCAAATCAGATGCATCCACTATAGCAACCATGTCCTTGGTCAGGACTGCCAATCCTCCCGCTCAATCCCTACTGGGCACCATGTGCAAGTGCCAACCTTCCCACTATAGTAATTGCCTCTTTGCACCCTGCAACTTTGTCTCTTGCAAGCACACCACATCAGATCCCTCTTCCCTCACTATCCTTTTCAAGGTATTTCTTTTATACGGGGTACCCTATCCCCAACAATTCCAGGAGAAGATCTTCATGGAGACACAAACAAGCATTTGTGATACACCTCCCGAAGTGTGCGCTGCACTCCCAAATCAAGGTCCAGTCGGATGGACTTTTTTCTTGCATGTGCTATATCTGGGCATCCTACTTTGGGTAGTGGGCAATTGACCTCAGCCTAACCCCTTAAACGTTGTCCTTCATGCCCAAGATCTAATTCATTTTTGGTTTAGTGGATCCCCTACCCAACGTGATCCATTCCCCCATCAGGAGCAACTCCAGTCCTGGTCCTCCTGACACCTTGAGTTTCCTCGCCGATGGTGTGTTGAGGCGACCCCGTATCCCCTTTGGCTTCCTTTGCCTGCCTTTGGGCCCTTGCCTGTGCAACCCCTACAAATGAGCTTCCTGTTGGCCTCTGTTCCCCGTGCAGGAGTGTAGTCCCTCCTCCAACCTACCCACATCCCTATTCTGAGCGTGCCATCGGGGATTGGCCGCCCCTAGGCATCAAAGATCCCTTCTTCACAATACGGCCTTTTTTGCCACTAGATTACAACCCTATTGTGTCTCAGGTTGGGCAACCCTATAGTCCGCAATAGAATGCCCTTTCCCACAAATCTTGCAAGCTTGAGGCATCTTTGTAGGTGCTTTTGGAATATTCTCAAAACGTACCCAGACCTTTTCTTCTCCTACCTCCGTGTCTAAGATGACCTCTTGCACCCTGCCTTCCAATCGTAACAACTACCACACACAAAAGCAGGCATATCCCATCTGGTCCATAGACTTCATGAAGGCGTCAAACTTGATAAATTCACCAAACAGTTCTACTAGCGATTTCAAGAATTCCAATGACCAATATTCCAAGGGCAAATCATGGAGCCTCACCCAAATAGGCACCCTTTCAAACAGCCCCGCATCATGCTGTGCCCTTGGACGCCAGGGAGCTAGGGCCAGCCCCCTAGCCCCATAAAACCAAGGCCCTCCCACGAGGACCTGCTCTTGATCCTCTGTCATCTAAAAACGAAAGAGTAGCCGATCCCCCACCAAACTCCTTACACTAACATTGTCCAACCCCTAGGCTACTTTGACCCACCACCTGATCAGGTCCATCCTAGGTTGTGCCCCTTCTGATAGAAACTTTCTAAGCAAACTCTGCTCCAATTTCTGCAGAATGCCCTTGGGTGGGCAGCCAACCTTGAGCCGCATGATGGCTGCTTTCCAAGAGCAGGCCTCAAACTCCCCAGCCCCTTTGTCTTGGGCTTGCACCGGATCCTACCGGTTTGGCCTTTCTAGCCCAGCTTCACCTCCACCCGCACCTTTCTTCTCCCCCTCCATGGGTCCCCCTAGCTATCCCCCATGGGTCCCCAATCCATGAGCCCTTGGCTCTCCAGTGCCCCCTCCCATTCCGACGCTCGCACTCATGCCTATCCCTATGCCTGTTCCAGCACCAGCACCAGTGCCCATGCTTGCGCCCTCGCCTACACCCACTCCCACTCTCAGACCCTCACGCACTCCTGCTCCCACTCTCAACATGATGATCACCTAAATTCACAATTAGTAATTAGGTGGGTGGTGCATTTGAGTAGTGTGTCTTATATGAAGCATATTGAATTTCTAGAAATCATTAACTAATCATTCTTATAATAATACATTCATCCCCATACCTCAAATGGATGGGTTGCATTGTTTATTTATTTTATATACACCCTACCCTGGATGTGGAGATGAGTATCACTATCCAACTCTAATTGTACATATGCTTACCTTGGCTTAATATTCTAAGTCATTGGACCCAGGGGGTTGAGTTACAAAACACTTGAAGGCTTTCCATGATGCAAGCACCATTAGTAAGTGTGTACCCACCTCACATATGAACCCCGGTCACCAATCTTGAGGGTATATCAAGGTGTTGTCCAAAAATGATGGTTAAGTCAAGGCCTTGTTTATGTAGCTTAGAACCCAAAGATAAAGCCAACTCATGACTAGATGGTGATTGGATTCTTTGAGTTGAATGGCCCTTAATGTAGGAATGCAACACCACATTGTATGGGCAAAGTTGTTGAAACCTATACAATTTTTATTCATAGCCATTTTTTGAAACCAATTATAGATTAAATAATCTTGTTTAATGGAAACATAGTGAAGGATTAGGATTGCATCCAACCACATATGTTGGTGTTGCTTGTGAAACAAAACTTGAAACAAGTGAGTTACACAAATGTTTGATGTTTCCTAACTTCATAAGGGATGGAAAGTGTTAGCCATCACCCTTGGCTATACTACCCTTTGAGGTATCATAGTACTACTAAAGATAAGTGATATGCAATAAATGCATCAACCCTTAAGAGTAGAAAGGTTTCATCTCATCAACAACTTATTATAACCAATGAGAGGAGGAGGTAATTAGGCCTTGTAATCAGCCCCACCATTATAATGAGTCATATCTTGTCCAATTGCTAGTGTAAGTCTAGCCCCATGTTTTAAGAGAATTAGAGAAGAAAAAAGTCCTGAATTTAGAGGGTGGTTATTAGGGGTCTTACAGACTCCCCAAGAAGACTATGCACCTCAACCAAACAAGGGCATGATTGAAAAGGTAAAAATCCTTATGGACCCTCAAATACTAGTAAGTCAGTGCCAAGACCCTTGCCCCAAAGAACTATGGGCCTCCCTATAGAATCATCCCCCTATTGGAGACTTGCAAAAAGCAAAAAGCAAAAGATCCCCCAACATAGCCCTAATCTCAAAAAGGACCTTTCATGTTGCAGCAACCCACTTAACCAAGAACTTGAGCCTTGGTTTAGAACTCATAGAAACAAACTTCCCAATCTAGCACTTGACCATCTCATCATCACCCTCAAGCAAAAGCAAACTAGAAACCCTTTTCAGGAGCTTGCCAACTACTTAGGAGGCTTCGTCAATATCCCCATCTCCTAGGGACCACATGCCTAAACCACCAACTCCCTCAACCTCATCCCTACCTCCATGGCTCTCCATCAATCAAAACTTGATTCCACTCCTCACTTTGTCAATAACCTCTATGCCCACAACCCCACTCACATGAACACCCTCTCCTCCCATGTCCACACAAGTCTCCACATAGTCTCGCAAACCCTAGTCTCCCATGCCACTACCACCCTCTTGCATGCTCCTATTCCCTCCGCTACTACCCTCCTACTTGCAATCTTGGCCTCAACAACCACCTTCGAACTTGCACTCCTACCCTCAATTGCTACTCTCTTTCCCACTCACCATCACCTCCCTAAATTTGTTTCCCTAATCAAGATGGTGAAATAGAGAGCAATCTTGTAGAGCATTTTCTTGGTCAATTTCTCAAGTTGGTATGCACCTTAGGATCAGCAGTACATTAGTTGGACACAAACTTGCTAGTAATGCCTCCTCTATAAGAAAAATACTAGAATTGCGCAACTCAAACCTTTAGATCCCACAAATTAGACTATTTAGCTTAAGCAAGCTCTATGCTCAATGTCTAATATTGGTGATAAAATCCAAAGCACATGGGATGATCAAATGAATACTTTATTAATAATTGACTAATGTGTAAATCTATGAGAATACATGTATTTTGGCGTATTCTTATTACATGATGGTATTTTCATCTTCAATTGATCCTCACAAGTTTGTATGTAATGCATTTGTTCCTCACACATAACATGAAATTCAATGATGCACATGTTGAGCAAGTCTTGGTTCAAGGTGATGTATTTGTAAGATTAACTGACAGGATAGTTATAAGAAATGGCAATGCCAATATTATTAAATGGCAATGGTATCATCAAATATGAAATATCACATTCTCAATATTATTTAATATAAAAAATTGCAAAAAGATATAGAAGAGTTTAGGAGTGATGGATAAAACCTAACTAGATCCACGGAGATCTAGAAGAGCTATGTCATTCGCCCAATATTTTAATGATGGTAAAAATGTTAAATTATGGGAATGCCTAGGGATAAAAAACAACACTAAAATCCAAAAAAAGATAAGCATGGATGTTGTTGATTCGTTATTCTTTTAATTTCAAATTTTCATTCTTCAAAAAGTAGTTTATTGTACTAGATGCATGGGAATGTCTATGATGTTAAAATTACATTATGTGCTATATAAAAAGAAGATTATATTGAAGACCAAACAAAAAGAAGGTGGGTGTAACGCCCATCTTCGAGCTGGCATGCATGGCGTATTGTGCAAATTCGGAGCTTTGGAGGCTTGTGGAGCGGGTTGGATAAGCCAAGGTCCTCCCTCAACTAGAGGTGGACCCAAAGCTGGCCGCCAACTCGTTCTTCTCAAACTGGACTAGGGATGCTACTTTTTTTGTGGGATTAAAATTGAGCTGATGGAGGCCACAATTGCGCTGTAGCTGAGGATACCGGTGGCAAGGGAAACAGTGCTACTAATGAGACAGGGCCTACAGGATGCTGAAGTTTTCTTTAATGGCATGGTTCCGCAAACTAGTAGCGGCCAAGTGCCGAAATCAGTGCTACCTCTGCTATGGCAACAGGTATCAGAACTAGCGGACCATTTCCTAGTCCAATCTAGAAATGCATGGAAATTGCAAAGCATGCACTTCACCCTATTGAAGTGCATGCAGCTAAGTCATGGTTTATATCGCAAGCCGACAACGTCACAGAGAGGGTCTGTGCTGGGGCAGGAGCATTTGTGGGTTGCCGATGGGGGAAGAAGGCGGTTTGGAGAGATATTTGTCCCCAATCCCTACATCTCTAGCGACGAAGAAGTGCCACTATGAGGAGCTATTGTGCACCATGGAGGAAGTAGCCAAGAAAGCAAGGGAGGAGGAACAACACATATGGGAAGCTAAGTGGTGCACCCGAGAGGAGAGTATCAACACATGACGGTCCAGCTAGAAGCCCAATATGCAGAAAAAGAAAAGGAGTTGTCACGAAAGCACACACTTCACAATAAGATGACTCGAGCTGCCCTGATCAATGACTTGTGGGCCGAAATCAAGGAAGAGCTGCAACAAGAAGAGGAGCAAAGGGCAAAGCAAGAGAGATTCAAGCTGCTGGTCAAGGCACGAGAGCAAGAGGAGGCAAAATAGCTACAAAGGCAGCAGGATAAAGCGCATGCACAAAATGCCAAGATGTGGCTACAAAATGGGCGATGCCCATTCGTCATCCTAAATATCAACATTGACACCACCTAGTCAATGTTGCGCCAACATATCAAAAGATCCTCTACAAAGCTTCATCCTAATAGTAAGGGGGACACTAACAAATGTACCAGGAAGGAAGCTGCTTTCAAGGAATTCCAATAGGTGGCTACTTTTGTGGACTTTGAGCATCATCAGGAGGTGCTGAAAAATATTCACAGTCAAGAATCTCTTGATTGTGAATGCTCCACGTTGTCTAAGCATCTATACTCTTAGTGGGGATTGTAGGTCCCCTGGCTCTTGCTTTTCTCTTGCAAGTGTTTCTCTGTGGGGCCATTTGTGGGGCCCCATTTTTGACATGGTGGGTTTCGTGGGTGGGGGCTTTTGTTCCAAGGGTTTATGGTTTGTCGCAGTCTATGGTCTGCTAGGTTGGTTTCTAGCAAATGGTGGGGGGATTTATATCTCTTTCAGTGGAGGAGACATCTCCCCGGGAATATTTTTGGTTGTACAGCTTCTATTTTTTCAGTAATATAATCCCGAACATTCTCTCAAAAAAAAAAACAAAACAAAACAAAAACACATTATTATGTTGAACAAAATGGTTGTACAATATTGTTGGTTTGCATCTAAGTCTTGGTTTTGGTGTAAAGAGAAAAATGTATCTCATACAATTGTTGAAAAGTTGGATTTGCCTATTAAATCATGTGCATTTGTTACCTAAAAAATATTTAAACTTATTTTCAAAAATGACATAATCTTCAATTAGAAAATTATGCTAAAGGTGTATTTTATGGTCATTGTAAGACACGGACTGTTGATAAGACTGGTAAGAAACATGTTAAGTTAGCTCTTAGTCATGAAGAAGCTATTTTAAACTCCCCTAATCCAGTGTTAATGAAAGAGATTTTTAAAAATTGAAGATGAAAGTCATAGTCATGGGCATATGATTTGGCCAACTTCAGCAATGATGAAATGGAAGTAAAAAAGAATGACTTCAAAAATTTCAGCCAGCCAGAAAGCATTGTAGTCCAATAAGATTGATTAAATATCCAATTGATTTTAATCCAAGTGCCGCAATTTCAAATTAAAACAAATACAGAACAGAGTTGTCACGGGAAGTTAGCAAATTGCTTGAGGAAGGAGGGATTGTGAAGCATTTCTCCTTATGCTATTTTCAAAAAGACACAAATAAATTTAAAATGTGCTTGGATTCAAAAAACCGAAACTGAATGATGTTCTTAGTAGTGCCGCAGCATTAACTAAAAATAGCGAGTATGACAAATTAAAGTTAGAAAATGGAGCAAACGGAAGACAGTTTTTAAACTCTTCATGGTCTTTAATAGTTAGACATGAACCAAGAAATATAACTCATAAAGACAACCCCATATAGTTCAGGTAACTTTTATGTATGTGATTTGAAAGTAACTTTAACAAGAATTTGCCATTGGATTTATTTAATAAAATTTTGGTGTTTTGGCCAAAACAAATATGACAATATTCAGCATTCAAGTCTTCAATTAAAAAAGCTGAATGAATTTAAGATGAGCATTTGTGCAAAGAAATGCCTGTTTCTTATCAATCAGCCTGTATCTCTTACCCTGCTCATGACATACTGAAAACCAGCTAACCTGCTAACTAGATAACCTCGCTCAATCGACACTGGCCTCACTGCAGCACAGCTGAGCATCATGTCTTGGGGAGCAACCCGTTGCTGTTAGCAGCCATATCCCAGCCCGAGTGTTTCAAAAAACATTATCAGAATGTCATCTCATAGGTTAAGAGTAGTGCAGTGATTTAATTCAAGGAATGATGATATGGTAAGGCATTTTCTAAATTTGGCTGAGATTCACAGCGGAGATTTGCACTCATTAAAATTCAACAATTTATTTACTTATCATATGCACTGCCAACACCTACCAAATTTAAGTCCAGAATGCAGCCAAATCTTGAAAACTTTTTGGCATTATAAGATGTCAATGGGTGCAATCCATGGGGTAGATGTGCCTGCCAAAGCAGGCAATTGTGGATGCACTGGGTGTTCCTGCTGAGGAAGAGACCATTATGTCAAACACCGGAGGGTTTAGAGATGTTATTGATTTTTTCCCCAAGGGGTTCCCACTTCCTCAGGCAGGCAGGTTTTGAGCTCCTCCGTTCCACCACTTTGTTAGCAGGCCTCAAACGTTGTGGAACACTTCTTTGTTTGATCAAGGAATTCCTCCAAACTTCATGGTATGCATTTCTCCTTCCTGAAATACCTTCTCCTAGGAAGCAAGGTCAACGTTCTAAGGTATTTTCCAGCTTGTCTGCAAAAGAAACACCCATCCAAGCACTCGAGCCTCATCCTTGCCCTTTGGATGGCTGTAAAGAATAGACAGGATGGAAGACAGGTGATACCAGAGGGACCACACCCTCAGTTGGGCCTGTAGGGCCACTTTAAAGTAGCCTGCATTAGGAGGGCCTTCCATCTTTCATAGGTTGGGTCAGGTCCAGATGTTATTGAGTGAGATGGTTGATATTTCATACCAAGAATGGCTCAAGGCCAGCATTAGGAGGGCTATGAAGGAAGATCTTCAGTGCTAGAATGAAATCCAATTGAACAAAGTTGAGGCCAAGATCAAACTGGAGCTATAGGCCATAGCAAAAGAAAAGATGATGGAAGCAGAGCAAGCAGTTGAAGAACATTCTAAAGCTGAATTAGTTGTAAAGATGAAAGCAACGAAATAGGCAGCAAACAAGAGAGCCAAGACGGAGATCAATAGGGTCACTGAGGATACTCAGCTTCAGCTAAAATATGAGGTAGAAAAGAGAAGGCAGATTGAAAAGAAGATCATTAGGAAGCAGATTAGAGACGAGATGAAGGAGGAAGACCATAGAAATGAAGGACATAGATGGAGAGAGGCCCCTCTAGAATGAGCTCCAGAGACAAAAGTAGCAAGAAGTTGAAGCGTGGCATTGCACTAAGGAAGAAGCCTAGTAGGAGCAAGAAGAACAAAGAAGAAGAAGGATTGAAGAGCAGGAACAGGGAGCTATGGAGAAAGAACAGGTATCACAAGTGGCTCAAGTCAAATGCTTGCCTCTGGCTGGAAAATGGCAAGTGTTCTTATGTGGAGATGGGGATTAAATTTAATTCCAGCAATCAACACATCAAAGCACGGTATAGCTACCGTTGGAGCTGTCAGCACAATAAGGTCCTTTTCTGCTTTCTGGAACTTCTAGCCCAGCTTCAAAATTTAGCTGAAAAGGTCACCACGAGTGGTGGCTCACTTGCCGTATTGCAAACCACTGGTCGTGGTTAAGTCATGGTTTGAAACCAGGGGTCATGATCAAGTCGTGGTGTCCTATAAAGCTAACGACAAGGACCACAGGTCGTGGAGTGCTCATAGAATATTGACCACGGGTCTTGGGTTAGTTGTGGTTGACTCATGTTGTAATAACATGACTCATGGTGAATTTGTGGTATGTCAAAATAGATGTCTTTTCTTCTCTGCAATACCATAACTTATGGTAAGGTCGTGATAAAACTCTATGTAATCCACAAGTCATGGCTCACTTGTGGTTTTGCGGAGATGCCAAAACTGACCCCGAAATGATGCCAAAACAGAGCTCAAACTGTGCTATACAGGTAAAGGATGAATGTGATGACGCAACAGCAGCAAGAGCGGCCCAAAATGGCTGAGCTTTGGAGGCTTGTGACTCCACCCCAAGTGCTGAATGAATTTTCAGCAAAACTGGCTTTTGTTTGGCTTTAATGGGTTATTGGATGCCAAGAAATCCCTCCTTCAACTTGGAATTGCTCCACAAACCTGCAACCACAAAGAATACACAAGGGACAACGATGGAGATTCATCTCCAAACAAGATCTTCTTCTTTCTTCTTTAGAATGATAATGAAAATGATATCAAATTGGAACAAGGTTGAAATTGATGAAACAATGAGATATTGGAATGAAAAGAAATATATAAAAACAACTAGAATGCAACAGTGAAACAATGATATTTACACAAACTCTTCTCTTCTATTGTTTCAAACTCTCTTCATACATGCTACAATGGAATGCCTAAATTTTGAAGAGAGCCCATACATGGAATAAATAGAAAAGTGAAGAGGTGCCTAAGAGCACTCTCAACTCTAAACATGCCTGCAGATAACTGACCTAATCACCAACTAAATCACAAGGAGAGGAGACTTGTGGTCCCAACTCATGAGGATGTGCCACATATATACTTCATGTGGTCCCAACACAACGGGAATGGCCACATGGGGCCTTGGGTAGTCCCAAAGGTAAGATGCATGACATGTGCCATTTGAGGACCCACATTTGACTTCATTTTGACTTCTCCTTCCCTCTCAATTTTAAAATACAAAATCGTGTCATGTGACACATTACATGGAGACATGGACCCACACACTACATGACTTAACACAACATGGAAAATGAATCTAACTCTTACAATGACATGGAAAATAAAATTCATACTAGGGAAACACACATTAGGCTATAAATATTGTCAGCTACATCCAAACAAAGGCCATGGCCTTTCTTAGAAGGAAAAGACAAAACATTTAGCCCAGCTCAAGAGGATAAATGAAGCACATGCCTTCATCAAGGCAGAGGCAAACCAAGAGCTCGTGGAGATTAGGGATTTTTATGTTTTTGTTTTTTAACCCCTCACTAATGATGTTGTTTAAATATTATCAATTTGTCAAAGGTTTCTATCATCGGGTCTTGGGGTATGGGAATTCCTTGGGGGTTTTTTTTCAGTCAATTTCTGGAATAATGGGGGTGTGCTCCAGCCCATGATTGAACTCTAGTTTTTTGCTTCCGGCTTGGTGATATGTGGTGGTGCTGTTTTCACCCCCCACCCCTCCTGTTTGTCTCTTTTTCTCTTCCCATTTTGCTCTTCTGGTGTGAGCTCTACTCTCGCTCCTGTTTTTTGTACACCTGTACTATTCTTCTGTTAACAGAATCCTGACCACTTCTCAAAAAAATAGGTGCAATCATGAAATAATAATGAGGAAAGATATAGCTACCATGCTCATATGCATTTTCAAAAACCTAGCTATTACCATCATTCAATCCAGTTTCATCAAGTTATTAAAGTCTGCAAGCATGGCATTTCAAAATCCTTATTATTGTTAGGAAGAAGACTAGAGTTTCTTTTTTTTTTTTTTTTTTGAGAAAGAGGTCAGGATTATATTGAAAAAGCTAAAGTATGTTACAAAGATTACATGCGATTACAAGCGGTGGGCCACATGGGCGCTCCGTGACCTGGGCCTCAATGTTGGCCCGGGCCTGCGCGAGGGCCTCGTTCCACTTGGCCTCCCACTCTTCCTGCACCTTGTCCGCCGCTCGTTGCGTAGCCTGTTGAAGCTCCTCATCCCAGTTTCTTCGGTCAGACGTCTCCGGCGGGGGGGAAATCGAGCGTTCGAGGGAGCGCCTCATCCGCGTGGGCCTCCACCCCCGCGGAACCTGGGAACCCCAACAGGGCCAATTGCTCCCCAGCCCAGGCATCACCTCAACCAGCGGTCTAGCCGAAGGGGAGCACTCCGAGGAGACCCCCCGCGGGGGGGTAGAGGGCGAGGGGGGCTGCCCCCCTCCCCTCGCCCCCCGCCAAAGCACCAAAATCAGACCAGAGTGGCGGCCGCGACGTTTGAGCTTAAGGGTCTCTTTAAAGAAGCAGGGGAGGTTGACCGGGCTACCCAACCTGAGACAACGCAGGAAGGCAAAGTGAAGGCCCTGCAGCTTGGAAGCGTTGCCAGATTGGACAAAATAGCGTTCAATCAAATCAGTTCCCTGGGCCCATAAGCGCGGCAAAGAAGATCTGGGGACCTGGCGACTCTGAGTCCGGGGGACGGGCCCATCGAAGAACAGCTCCGCGTCCTCCAGCCCACGGGTAGAGGGCAAGAGGATTTCCCCNAAAAACACGTCATCTGCCAGATCAGGGTCCCCGACCAGCCGCTGCAGAGGCTCTGACCAGCCGCACTGGATCACCAACTGCCAAAGCGCCTCGTCCACCTGGAACACAGTGCAGTCCGGCTCGAAAGTGGGCATTTTTCCCATGGTTACCTCGATTTCATTCCACGCCGCGACAGCCTGGGAGACCAAACGCTGCAGAGGGGGGCGCTGCTGCTGCTGGAAGACTAGAGTTTCTTAACATTAAGTCTCCTTACCTATTTGACCTTAAAAGAAGTTTTCCATTTACCTACTGATGCTGGAAAGTTCAAGTTCATAACTGGTAAAATCATGCAAGTTGCAACAATAATTTGAAACAATCATCCATGACGTTGGAACAAGTTATATTATCATGCAAGTGAAAATCTACTAACATATCCAAAATCCACTGCTTTTCTAACGAGTGATTTTTATAGATCATTTGAAGAGTAATATTCAATCATGTCCTCTTTAATATCACAAATTCAATGGATTCAAGAATACAAAGAGAACAGTGTAAAAACCCTAAAACAAGAGATGCTGAATTGTTTCTTTCTATTCCAAAATGTAAAATGAATATCTGCAAGAGCTTACTCTTTGACTCTTTTGAGGACCATATTCAGCTGGATTGAAGACATCATAGTGAGAATCATATTTCTGGCCAATCTCATATCGTAAAACATTGAATGCCTGCACAGAAAAGAAAAAACAAATATGAGATCACTTGTCAGATATTAAACAAAGAACAAAATGGGATCAAAATGAGAATTGTTAAGGTGTTAATAAAGGTTAATACAATAAGAACGTTTACAGTCAAAAGTCTCCAAACACTTTTTACCTCTCCATGAGATGCTGGAATCATAGTAACCTTTGCAATCTTCTCTTCGATCAAACCCAACGTACCGGATTTATCATTATTTGAACTTAAAAATGTACCTGAACTGTCATGTATACGAATTACAATTCATGAGCATTAACAGTTGAAGCAGCGACCAAAAAACTTAATCTATGTTCAGATTTAAAATATGGAACAGAAAAACGGAAAAAGTTCCACAAGATCTGCTTTAAAGAACGCACTAAGAGAAGACATTTACAAGAAAGCTGAATGCAATGAATGACACATATCAATCAGTATACATTCAAACCTTGAGAAATGGCCAGCTACCATACATCGTGGTAAAAGCATGCAATTGCACATTTAAATACCATATAATCTGATAACTTAGCAATTAACTAATAACAACTTGCGGTAAATCATGAAACATGTTTATCCTACTAGGACATTAGTCACTGGACATTGAACAAAAACAAAAATGTTATGAAAATATCAAACAAGGTTTTCAGATGCTTATATTCTTAAAAATTGCAGCAATATGCAACAAATAAAAATCAATAAACTTTCTTATTTGCGTTTTGACTGATAGGAACTAATATATCAGTTTACTTTATCTCGCTAAGATGATTTGCATGCTGGAATTGAAAATTGTCAATATTTTGTGTCCTATCTCTTTAATATTCCATTTATTTCCAGTTTTGGTTTTATTAGTTAATATTCTAATTAACTTTAATATTTCTTTTTCAAATACTTTGCAATGTGGACAGGATAACAGATCGTTTTTTTAATTTCAAAGATTCCAAACCATGGATTGCTTAGAATCATAACCTAGAATTGTTTGAAATCACAATATTAAAATAACATAAAAATATAATATTTCTAACAATTTTAAAAAAAACATATTACTTCTATTAATAAAATGTTACAAAAAAAGCCTGAATCACTTGGAATCGTAACCTGGAATAATTTAAGATCAACTAGAATTAGAATCATGATTCCAGTACTTGATACAGATCATAATGATTTGGATCCACATTTCATATGTATGCTTTTTCAATTAGAAATTGAATGGTAAAAGTATTCAACTAGTTAAGTTCGATGCACTTGTGACAATATAAACCTGATCAAAGATGGTTCATCAACGCAGTACTTGTGAGCAAATTGAAAACGCCAAGTAGAGCAGCAGGGAGTAAATCTTGATAGAGTTAATGCAATGATGCAGATGCATCTGCAGAATAGAATAAAAAGAAGAACTACGGAAAGAGCAAACAAATTTTAGGGAACCAACAAACACAAGATTCTTCAATTAATCATAAGAAAGCATCACTCCTTTGCCCTACTCATGAAGACACCACAGGGACCACCAACTGGACCCTTCAGATCTATCACCATGGGATGATTGTTGCTATCGTACCCCTACTGGATGCCCAATATAATGCCCCAGTTAGACACAAATGACTACACCCCAGGGCAGAAATCATCCCAGGCATGGCCCTACCAAGCAGGGTACAACAGGAAGGCCAAAGCCTTCTACACTTGTGCATAGAACTGTCATGCCAGTGTGCTTCCAAAAAACAAGGAACATAGGAGCCCTTGTGCCCCAAAGTCCCCAAACCATGGGGAAAGAAGCAGGCTGCCACCAACCCTATTTACAAACGAATATCCTAGAGGCAAAACTTTACAATCAACGCAAAGACTTCCAATGAAAGATTTGTGATGCAAAAATGATCTGCAGTGGAAGGACTTGAAACGAATGCAAAACCCTGCGTGGAAGTGTGAGGATATTGGCTTGTGATATCTGCTTTTCAATCAAGCAAAAATTCACGGACTTAATGCTTTCCAAAAATTCCTTTTGCTCTTTCTTCTTGTTCTTCTCTAAAACAAGAATCTTGCTATACTGCAATTAAATCACAATAACTTAGTTGAGGTGTATTCATTGATCATCTGCAAGAAATGTGCAAAATGTTAACACAATGTTCAAGGGAAAAGCATAATCATGAAGCACTGATAGATCAAAAGCATGCACAATACATTCCATCATATCAATGGTTGTTTTGCTTTCGTTTCAATTTTTTCTCTAAGAATAAAATTTAAAAAACTCATTAATAACAAAATTTAGATGTTGACACATGCCCAGAAATTTATTGGGATGCAGAGATCAGCCAAGTAACACGATCAAAGCTCCATTACATAATCCAATACAAAACTATCCATTGGTTCCATTTTTAAACATCAGCACTGATAAATAAGGTATCCAAGAGAGTACCTTTATTACGAGAAAAGAACCCATCAAAAAATATCGGTTTCTAGTGTTGTACTTTTCGTCTAGTCGGAATCCTTTCATTATGTTTCTTGACAACTTTTACGTCTTTAGAAACAGGTTCGTAGTTGTACTTGTGCGTTAAAGTGTACTTCAGTTTATGGCCCCACAACATTCATTTTATTAAATATTAAATTGGTTCATCATTTCAAATAAAAAGAATTCCCATAAAGGCAAAGCTTTCATTAATAAACTTTCTTTCTATCTGATTAAGAAAAAGATAAAAACATAATAATCACCAGGAAAATATGTCATAAAAATGAATAATATTTTTCCAAATCTATCCCTGAAAACAAATTGAAATGTACCTTGTTCTGACATTTTGTGTACTTTCAACTGTCTCCCCTTTTCGCAATGCTAACGATGAAGGAGCCAGATTTTTCTTAGCAAGTTGGATGATAGTCTCACATTGCTCCTTTGTAGCAAAGTTTGGAAAATACAAAGATCGGGGTCGCCAACTTAAGACCTTGCGAGGAGACATAACATACATCACAATTTTAGCAATAAACAAGGCAAAATATAACATATAGAAAAAACAAAAAATTTCAGTTTTTTCTTGTTATGAAACATTCCCAACACAATATAAGAACCATGCCAATCTAGATATTTCATCTAGATTGGAGGAAAAATTACAGATACCAGCACAACAGGTTTTATTAAATAACCAGAAATCAATAATGATTTAATTCTAACACGTCACATGGACAATTGCTTTGACACTAAAATTTTATAAGAGAATTTCTAACAGAGACTTATATCAACATTAAATATGCGCTTCTTACCATTCAGAAAATGTCAGCTTCAAAAATATGGCCATTGTATGTTCTTGTTGAACGGAAATGACGATTAATTAAAGATGAATAGTTGACTAATATTTGTGGGTGCGCCTTGACATAATGGTTAGAACAGAACTAGGTCAAAAGGCATTAAGTTCACATGAACCACCTGGAGGCATAATAAAAATATAACTTCAGGTTGGTGTCAGCTAGATAACTAGCTATTAGAGAAAAAAGCCAAATCACGTCTCTACCTTAAGTCCCTAAACACACCAAGTTGACAGGAGAAGCACTGATGATGATATAGAACAAATGTTCTTATTTCCAAGTTGTGTACAGCCTAATAATTCTCTAAATAAACTGATGTCCAGACATGTTCAAATCTGAAAGTTTTTGAATCTTGCAACATACAGCAAGACTAGCTACAACTATTCTCTAAATTAGTCCATCATTGTCATAGAGCTATTAAACATTGGATATCAAAGCCTGAAAAGACTCTTGACGTCATGGTAAGTAAAAATGACAGATGTATATATGAAATCTATGTCTAGTCAATCACAGATGATACAAGGTTGATGCATACCAATGAAAATATGCAATTGGCTGCATTCATCATCTTCTTAGCCTTATCCCAATTACATGGGATCAGCTATTTGAATTCTTTTTCATCATTCACTTCTATTAAGAGTCACATAGCACCCAAATCTTGGATGTCCTTATGCTTGCAAACTACATATGTTTAGGTCTAATGCTTTGTCATTTCCCCATAACATTAATAAAGCAACCTCTTCTAGTAGGTGCAGACTTAAGTCTAATGCTTTGTTATTTCCCCTTAACATTAATAAAGCAGTCTCTTCTAGTAGGTGCGGACTTTGATTTTCTTAGCACATGACCAAACCATTTAAGAAAACTTTTCAATCTTCAAACATTCCCTAATAAAAAAATTAATGTGATTTTTCCAAGTCATACCAAATATCCACCTAAGCATTTGCATATGTGTTGCATGCATTGAGCCTCATTCTTTTTGATAGGCCAGCATCCCACACCATACAAAATCACAAGTCTGATAGTTATTTGATAAAACTTTATCTTTAACTTAACAAGGATTCTTCTATCACAAAGCACACCACTAGCTTCTTATCATTTCATCCATCCTCTTTTAATTTTATTTGTCCCATCATTGTTGATCTCACCATCTGCTTGAACAAGTGATTCCAAATATCTAAATTACTTACATTAACTTCTTGTTTGTAAATTCTAATATCCATATCTTCATTGCTCGCTATTTCACTAAAAATGAACTTCATGTATTCCATTTTACTTCTACTAATCCTCAACCCCTTTGACCCTAGGGTACTTCTCCAAGTCATCATTTTCATAGCCAAGGCTTACTTGAATTTATCCACTGTTACAATAGCATATGCAAAGAGCATACCCCAAAAGATATCATCTTGAATTTCTTTTGTCAACTTATCCATAATAATGATAAACAAATAAGGGCTTAGAACTTATCTTTAGTGTAGCCCTACCTTCACAAGAAGGTCATGGTGTCTCCATAGATGGTGCAAACTCAAATTGTGGCTCCATCGTACATGTCTTGAATAGTTTTTATGTACCCACTTGGAATATCTTTCCTCTTAACGCCCACCAAATAATCTCTTGGAGAACTCTATCATAGGCATTCTACAAATCAATGAAAACCATATGCAAATTCTTCTTGCTACATCTAAATTTCTTCAACTATCTTAGCAAGAAAATAGCTTCTATATTTTAGGCATAAAACCAAACTAATTCTCAAAAATTCATTCTTATAGAGTTATAGAAGTTAGTCATTCCTATAGAGTTATTGAAGTCTATGGGAGATATAGGACTCACTTGGTAAAACTTTATTTCTAAAACCAATAGAAGTTTATATGTAAGAAAAGGTGGTTTGATGAAAAATGCATACAAGCAATGCTACCTATCAAAGATTTCTGTAATAATGAAGCCTTAAATAAGAACTACATAAAATTGATTTGAGCCCCCAAGAAAATTTTAAAAGAGCATTAAAAATAGATGATGCAAATGATAAAGTAGGATCCAAAAACTTTTTGGAAACATTTTAGAAATAAAGTTTCTCCAAGTCATGATATTTCATCTGTATATATTAAATAGTTCTAAAAAAATCTGTTTCACCACAAGGCAAATAACATAACTAGCTACATCCAGCCAAACATTTTATAGCTTACATATAATGAAGTAGTAGAGGCTATTGAAAAATTATCTTTTAGAAAGGTTATAATGTAGAAGGACTATATGCTAAATTATTAAAATGTGGTGGAGAGTTAGTTTCAACAAAGACTTGGAAAATGCTTAATGAAGGACTTCAACATGATTTGACCAAATAATGAATGATGAGTAGAGGAGTTATGCTTTTTAAGAAAGGATACAAATTAAATTTAAAAAAATTATAGATTGATCATGATTAGTAACTTGTTTGCAAAATTGTTAGGTACTATTCTGAAGAGAAAATAGAGATGTTCGATATAAAATAATAATTTACATGTAGTTTCACAAACAGGATTTAGAAGATAGCATTCTATAATCGATCATCTCGTTGCTCTTAGATATTGCATTGAACAAACAAAAGGCAAACAAGCTAAAATATTTATTTATTTTGTTGATTTTGCTAAAGCATTTGATTATGTTATGAGAGAACAATTATGGAGCAAACTTATCAAACTTCAAGTTGATTCTGGTGTATTCACTGCTATCCAAAATTTATACCAAAAAAATTGAATTAAAAGATGAAAAAACTACACAATCCTGTCAAGTTTATAGCAATATAGGAGTAACACAAGATTGTCCCCTTTCACCAACATTGTTTACCATTTCGATTAATAAACTAGAAGAGTGGATTACATAGGTATTTACATATTATGCCACTAAAGTGGATTAGTCATGGATACAACTTTTGCTCTTTGCAAATGATGTAACACTAATTGCAAATTCAGAAACAGAGCTAAAAACAAGGTTGCCTCAACTAGCAAAATTCTATGAATAGATAGAAATGAGGGTGAATGTTGAAAAAATAAATATGCTAATTTGTGGAACTAGCAAGAGAAATTACACTTTTCAACTAAATAATAAAAAGATTGATCTTGTGAAAAAATACAGACATTTGGGAATAGAATGCTCTCAAAATTATAAGTGGAAGCATTGTATATAACAGCAAGTTGCAAATGGCTAGAAGGCTTTGTATACGATGAAGAATAGATGTCGTAATCACAATATTTGAACTTGGACAATTCAAAAATATCTTTTTCAAACAATTGTTAGAACACAACGTACATAAAATTTTTAAGTGCTTTACTAGCACATGCAATCTTTGAACTCTTAAAGAATAAACAATGGTTGGCAGCAAAAAAAAACAGAAAAGAGAATGTCAAATATAAAATGGGATTTCAGATTTACTGCCTAAGCTTTTGAATGTTACAAGATTAAAATTTTCATTTCCAAGACCAGAAATGCATTGGTATCTTGAAATGATTATTTTATTTTATTTCATCTATTATCACTATCATTATTTTGAAAGCTTATAGAAATGAACATTGATCTCTAAGATCCCAAATATAATTTCATTGTCATTCAAATCTTCTTTTCTCAATATAAGAAAATTTGTTTTCTTATTAAACAAGCAGTTATATTATAAAGTCACTTCCCTGGGTAACATTTTCAGGTTATCAAGCAAGAACATGCATAAAACTTATTATAGTCTTCATAGGGTTTTGAAGCACTTTACCTAGGTAAAGAACTTTGGATTTACAAATAGACATTAAGTGAGAAAGGCAGTAGTCTCTGATGCAAGAACTGAGAAAGATTCAGCATGTAAAATGTTTTAAGGTTTCCATAGGGTCTGTAACACTTTGCCCATGGAAAGAACTTCTGATTTGCAAATAGCAATGGGCTGTCAGAGGGGCTAATACTCATTGCAAGCATTGCAAAGATTGCAAATCCCTACATGAAGGCATCAGTATATTGATTTGTAATGTCTGTTTCGAGATAAATAAATGAATAATCTTACCTGTTTTATTTTCATAAGATTCTCTTTAGACTTGCTTCATATAATTCTTTTGTAAAGACCCAATAATATTTTTAAAGTGTATGAATCATTCTTGAGCCTGAGAAGATGTAACTGTGCATACCCATGCAAAAGGATTTCTCAAATCTAACTATCCAAGCACTTTCTATTATCAAACCTTATTGGGAAGTGATTTTCATCACTAAAATGGTAGTCTAGGGCAGCAACAAAAACTTAGCTTATACTTTCAGGAGCAACCCATTCTGTATTCTTATTTTGTTATTTGTCTTCGTCTTGTTGTTGCTGTCTTGTTGTTGCTGTTGTTGTTGTTGTTGTCATCTGTTATTTTTAAGTATGGAGAGAGTAGAGGAGAGGGAGGAGGTCCAATAGTACTCCATAGCAACTACCATCAAGGTTTTGTCTTAACTAGCCGTTAACCTTAGCATTATTTATTCTCTCATTAATCCCTGCAAAATCAATTGCAAATGTTGATGAATCTACTATGATTCAAAATGCCTTGCAGGAAAACAAAATGCAAGCTATATATGGTATAACGACTGCTTCATGCTTAAGCAAATAGATGTGTATGTTGAGACAAGTTAGCATTGTTGTTGTAAACAAATATTTAATCATACCTTAATAATAGAATTGAGCAAGAAGGTTTTGCTCATAGTTCACCCATAACCATGACTTGACAGAAATTTTGGGTTGTCACTTTTTGCAGTGTGTTTGTTTGGTTGACTAGTGTTTGTTTCTGCACATAGTGTGTTTTTGGTTTGCTGTTCTGCAATGAGACCACATGTGTAAGCAGTTTGAAGATGCTGCATGCATACGCCCAATTGATGTTGTCCTTGCATACAATTATGGAGAGTAGCACAGGCTTGTCTTTAACTGAAACACTTTTAGAGATCGAGTAAAACCTATTTGATTTATTTGATGTTATAACTCCCTGTTGAAGCTATAATTTTGTCAATCTGTCCTTGATGTTTTTTTGCCAAGGATTTGCAGCTTCTTAGAAATTGCAATTGAATATGTACGGTTAGAATACAAGGATATAAAAAACAAGGGCAACAAAGTGAACAAACCTAAGGCCCAACATACCTATACAAACAAAACAAACCTTATGTTTGTCGCTTTATTTTTCAAGTTTGTTAAACCATGGAAGCTATGAAGGTAGTCGATTGACGTGTGACAAATATTTGTTAAATGACAATGTTTGACATAAACCTGACTGTTGGCTTATCCAGTATACTCCTCTAACCAACCTTCTAGCCATTAAAGATCAACGGCTGATCAATCAACACAAACTGCTAATTCTGCTAATTAAGATACAAGTCAGAAGAGCGGTTTGGCTTTGTAATTCGGTGATTTTTTAAGGACTGTTTGCAAATATTGGTAGGTAGTAAAACCTGCCAAATGATTGCAAATAGCAGCAAATTCGAAACCATTATTCTTCTTCTAAATTTTAAATTTTATAAAATAAAAGAAAATATAACTACTCCATTTTGGCCTTCCTTTTAAATCTCAACCGAGTCACAGTAAAGGGTTTTAACTTCTGTTTTCCGATTTTTGCTTTGCATCTTAGAATATCCAGTCAATACAATTTACATAGCGACCCAGAAAAGTTTAGATGTCTGTTATATAAATAGCATTTTAAGCCTTACGAATCATTCCTGAATTTTTTTAAATTATTCCCAAATCACCTATTGATGCCGAATACATACCCTGAATCCGAATTCAAAACCATGGCTGGAAGGACTTCCATATTTGTTTCAAGTTAAGAGAATGCAGTACAATACAAGCCAGAAAGATTAACCCGACTGGCACAAAATCCCATATTAAACCAAAAAATAAAAAAGATCATAAGCCCAAAATATACTTCACTATTCAAATTTAGTTGCCACGCATGGGTGCAAATTCAGACATTGAAAGAGAACATGCCATTTTGCTAATCAATCCTATTGGCAAGATTCCTTTTTTTTTTTTAATTTACGAGACCCACAAAAAAAAAGGATATTCAAAAGAAAAGAAAGAGATGCAGGTAAAATTGAAACATGGTGGAATAATCCTATATAAGCAAAAACAAACACAAAGGAGCATTTACAGATCGAATTGGAACAGTATTCCAAAATAAATTATTTTGTTGAGAGAAAAAAGATCATGAAACAATTTAGTCAGAACAACAGTGTTAAATAAGGATTTTGGAATTGGGTATAAATAATTCAGGTAAGAATCAACATGCCTGGAATGGAATGTCTGTGATAAAGTTATCTCCCGTCTTGCCGTGAGAAAGAGGCACAACTTCATCGTGCGGCAATTCGAGAAGTTGCTTTCGCGACGATGCCTGGGAAATGTCCTGCGTCTCGCACCGAAAAGCGAAATCTCATATTCAAAAGCACTAATTATAGAAAAACGAACAACAGACAGAAAGAAAGAAAGAAAGATACAGCGAGAAAGCAGAGAAACGGGAGCCTATTTTTACATTGGAGAAAATCATGGATCCGAAAAAGCCTGCGAGAAAGAATAATATGCACAGAACGCATACGGCAGGCAACGGGAGGTTGGAACGCAGGGCCCACCTCCCTCTGGCTCTTGCCTTCATCGCCAAATCCAAATCCAAATCCAAATCCAATCGCAATTCCCAGTCCGCCTCCTCCGTAGCGGCACAGCATTACTTGATCAAATCTCTGGACGGCAAAATCCAAAACCAGAGGCAGGGCTACCAAAGCTGTGAACCGAATTCCGCAAACGGTGCGCCTGGTCAACCGAGTTACTATAACCGCTGTGCATGTGAACGAATGGCACCGAATTATCCAAAAATGTCGCTGCAACGGATTTTTGCTTCTGTTGCGTTTGGTTACGTGACGACCGGCTGCGTTCCATTGTTTTAATAATAATCATGAAAATAATAATCAACTTCTCATAAATTTTTATTTTTCCCATAAATTGCGTTTGTTTGTTTGTTTCTTGAGTAGAAGTGCAAGCTCATGCAAAGCGTGCATGTTATTGCGGTGTCGTGCTGTGCTGTGCTGTGCTGCTGGTGCTGGTGTTGCTGGTAGAGGTCTGCAACAGTGCAACTGCGTGTCTTTCGTTCTTTCTTTCTTTTGATCGTTTCCATGAGTGCGCTCCGCCACGCTTTGTCTCCCATTACCAGTTATTTAAGAGTATAGCAGTGCTTTTCGTCTTCTTCTTTTCCAACCTAGCGTTGTCCGGTATTGAACCCACGTCCATGCTTTGGCAGACTTCCGTTAAACTACCGAGTGATCTTGGTATTGGCGTCTTTATTTATACCAGTACCATGAATTTAAGCTGCTTCACATTTTGTTTAAGGTATATTGAAGTATTGGATTGTGCTTGACTGAAAGGAGGAGGTTGAGTTTTCGTTCATCCACGAGTCTCATTGGATGAGCGTTCTGACTGATAGCCCTTAACTTAGTGCATACTCTGAGCTTATTTAGATAAGCAGGTCTTGTTGGTTCAATCCGTGGAGACTTTTTAATCCAAATAGATTACATTTATTGAGGATACGGATTTTGAATAATCAAAAAGACCATTAATTTTGAGTCATTAATTTTTATTTTTATTAAGCAAGAGGTTATCCGTTGGGATCATCACCCAAAGGCTTAATGTTTATCTTACTAAGAAAATGTCTTTATTAAAGTTGTGCTTGTAAATAAATATAGTGCTTATGAGCAAATCTTTAATGAGCTCAATGCTCATTTTACCAAATTAGTAAAACAAAAATACAATCTAATATTAACACAAAATATTAAAATCACTAAACATACTTACAGTTATATGTGAGAAAAAATTATATGGATAAAGATGATTATAAAATTATTTATACAAAAATGTCTACTTTACTATTCATTAGGAAAAAACATAGTGTTGACTTCGACAACTACAAATATAATGTTTGGGGGGTGTTATAACCTAAAATAATTGAAACATATGTACATCCAATTAGAACTTTATATAACTCAACATTGCTCACTAGAATGGAACCCATTACCTGGAGCTTCCAAATGATTACCACTAGGCTAACACCTTATTATTTGCAAATATAATGTTTGAGAATTGGTATTATTACTATATCCTATATTATATAAATTGCACATATATAGATGAAAATTAGTATTATCATTATATCATATATTATCTTAAAGATTACAAGTCAATTTCCCACAAAAATTTATCATCAAATCATTATCCATGTTGTTAGGATAATGAAACAATGATAATGATAATTAATTTTATATGTGCCTAAGGGTGTAGGGCAGGTGGTTAGGACACTCATCTCTGAATTGGGAGATTTGTGGGTTCAATTCTTGCTTGCCTTGTAGTGGCAATAGTGGAGACTAGCCTTGTAGTGGGACCTACCTTTTCAATCATAGGTCGGTCACACCTACCATATTGTGTGGGTAGGGGTTGTGCTACCAACTTGAGTTGCCTTGCCTCAAAACAAATAATTAATCATATATTAAACAACTACAAAACAAATTAATTAATCAAATAATTAATATCATTCCTCAATATGGGAAAGGAGGAGACTATCAAAAGCTAACATTATGTGGGGGGTTGGTGTTGAAACCCTACAAGAATTGTAATATAATTCAATTAGAACTTTATAACTCATCATTACCCTCCAAAATTAAACCCATAACTTGGAGCTTTTAAATCAAGAGTCTTACCATTAGGCTAATACCTCATTATTGAAAAACCAAAAACTAAAAAACTAATTAACACACACTATTTAGCAATATGTACCTCCATTATATATAGCCAACACAATACTTTATTAAAATTTATACATAACATTAAGGTGCCTCATGTGTAAATTGAACTACCAACCTCATACTTACAAATACTTGTTGAGCATGACTTGAACTAGCAACCTCTTACATCACATGTGACTTGAACTAGCTAACTAATTAAGCCACCTCATTAGTACTATTATTAATCTTCTTGGTCCATTAAACATAGGAAATCTATTTCCATACCTATTGGTTCATATATACTTTATATATATATCTTAAAATCAGTATTCTTAATGTAAAAAGGAATTAGTATTACAAGTGGGAAGACTTACATTTAGCTAATTACATATTAGAATCTTCCTAACTTTTGCAACTTTTGTCAACATGAAGAATATTTATTTAATGTATGCCTTATTTTTCTCAAGAAATAAGAAGTTGAGAAGAGAAAAAATATGTTAAAGTTAAGGATAGGAAAAGAAAACAAGATGAAGTGGAGAATAGAAAAAATAAAGCTAAAATTGAGGATATAAAAATACAAAAAGCAACAAAGAAACCAAAGAAGATAAAAACTTCCNACTTTACAACTGAGTGAATCAAGCAAAATCACTACTGGCTTACAAAACAATTACACTTTATGCTCAAAACTAGTCGTACTCATTCTACCTTACTAAGGAATGTTAGAACAATAAATGACTTAGGAAATGTAAATGACTTAGTAAAAGTAAACAATGTGGAAAAGTAAATNGAAACACTTTTATCATGGATATCATAGCTCAACATAGAGATGATGTAGTGGGCCATGGTCATACATATAAATACAAGCCTACCATTGCATCAAAAACAAGTTTTTTGCTCAACACTTAACAAAATTCTTGTAATTTGTTTTTTTGAAGTTAGAGTTAGTTACGAATGCCTATAGTGTGGTGAATTACAGTTGTATGACATCTTTATTCGAGTGGATTTTTCTTGGATACAATTCATGAATGACACTAAAGATCGAGATTGTTCTTGATTATTGCACCATCTCACATAGAATAGATTTACTTTTCCACATTGTTTACTTTTACTAAGTCATTTACATTTCCTAAGTCATTTATTGTTCTAACATTCCTTAGTAAGGTAGAATGAGTACGACTAGTTTTGAGCATAAAGTGTAATTGTTTTGTAAGCCAGTAGTGATTTTGCTTGATTCACTCAGTTGTAAAGTTACTTGGTAATCTTAGTAATAGTTACATCTGTCCAGGACTTGTACGAAAAATTAGGAACAAGTACTTATAATCATAGGATAGAATAGCTTTACATTTTCATTATTCTTAGTCAATAAAATTTATAACCATTTTTCATTGTGTTCACACTTAGCATAATTAAAGCCAACTAACATCATTTTATCGTATACCTTACTAAGAGATAAACTATATGTTTTGCACCTTTCTAACTCTAAGTGGGAAGATAATGATTACGAACTTCTTATCAACTTACTAGTAAACTTACATTGTCCATCCATGGATAACGATGCGTGAACACTTGTGATTTGTATGGTTGAGTGTTGGAATTCTCTAGTGGTCATCATTAGCTCTATTACTAGGGATGTATCAATGTTTGCTAGTTAGTTGATTTTACACAGTTTGTTATATCAAGTATCATCAAGTCTATCATTCATATTTAGAATAATTTTTCAAAATACATGCATTTTAAGCATTAACCAAATTGAAATGCCTTATGTATCCAAAGTGAACTCTCCTTCCGCTATTGATCTTAATGAAAGTAATGACAAAGATTATAATGAAGAAGATTAAGATGCACTCATGTAAACAAGAATTCCTATGCTCATATTGATTCTAATAACCCTGATTTTACATTCATTTTCCACCAGGACAAACAAGTCGGGTAGAAAGACTTACAAGGTAATATTGTCTTACCATTAGATTGTTTAGCACCTTCAAATAGTCCTCCTGAGATCAAATCTTGTTCATATATAAGAAGGGCATTAAGTCACCAAGAACATGACTAGGCCATACTAGTCAACAAAGGATCAAACAAGAAGGGATGCTATTATGGTAGCAAGGTATGAAAAATAAAGAGGAAATAAAGCACCACAAATGATCAGCCTTAATGAGAAGGCACATGAGTCATATAAAGTTGAAAATTCTAGCTAGACTCACAGATCTAGTTCTTAAACACCAGTAATATGCATTGAAGATCCTATGAAGACAAAGTTATGATTAGCTTTTGTAGAAATTCTTGGAAGAGATAAGGAAAACTCTAGACGTAGGAGGATTTTAAGGCCTAAAACCTTCAATAGAGCTAGAAGGGATGAAGCTAGGAGCCATAGAAGGAGAACCAACTTGCACCATTATCCAACTTCTTCATCCTCTTCGTTACACTCATCAATAGACTCTCATAAGAGAGAACAAAGAACAAGGGATCATGGAATACATAACAACAAAAGAAGAACATATCCTAAACAGGTGGAAGATGATGAAGAAGATAGAAAAAGAGAAGTCAGACATAAGAGAAGAGGACATCATGAGCATTGAAGGAGTCATCTCTATAATAGAGCTTATGAGCTTATGTGGTTTGAAGGGTACCACACCCTGTACAAGTTCTAAGCTTCGCTTTGGAGTGTTTCATCACTATGAAACCACTCAGCCCTGCAAGGTCTCGACAAGCTTAGAATGTGGTTTCAAGGATCCCACAACCTTTACAAATTGAGCTCTACTTAGGAGTGTTTTGATGCTACACAAACACTCAATCTTGCAAGATCTAGACAAGCTCAATTTTGATGCCTTCTCATAAAAAGTACATCAATCCTAGTAGGGCAACAAGAGTGAAACAAAATCATAAGGAAAGGATGTAACTCACTTTATAGATCCTTGTACTTTGAAGCACAATTCAACAATCAATCAGCAAATGATTTTACAAATGAAGCACATAAGTTCAATATACAATGATTGCTTAGATAGTGATAATTCATGCACATCACTTGCTCAATACCCAGGAAAATGAAGTCTTCTTATAGCCTTGGAGTTTTTGAAAATACTTTGGAATTTGTGCAACCACTATTTAATGGCCAGTGTAGATGTCTCCTTTGAGATTGAGATGCATCTTTAAAATTGACTTCAATTTGGAGGAGATGTCTCTTTTGAATGTGGGACATCTCATGGGAGATATCTCCATGAAGATGTCTTCATTTGAAAGGAGATGTCTCCTATTTTTGGGAGATGTCTTCTCTGAATGTACTCCACTTTGGCCAAGATGTCTCCTGCTTCTTGGAGACATCTTCTCAACTTTGAACTTTGGTTCTTAAGGCTTCCACTTATTGATTTAGCTTCTTCCCAATCCTTGGATCATCTTCATCTAACTCGTAGCCTTCACATTTATCCATGCTTGTCCATGCTCCCTTGAATCATTGTAGTTTCTTTTTTGACATCTCTTTGTAGATCTCATTTCTTGAGTTCTCATTAATGCCTTGCAAAAACATCACATTCCACAACATTCTATGTTCTCCATTTTCCTAAAGGTTTTGACATACCAAAAGGTCAACAATCTTTCCCTTTTTGATGATGTCCAAAACTTAAGAAAATGGGTGAGTTAATAAACCAATAAATAATAATAATAATCAATAAAAATATTAAGATATATAAATTTCAATGGTAGCTAGGGACTAGGATAAAGGCTCTAAAGCTCAAGGTGTAGGGTAGAGATCGTGTAAAAGCACAAAAGAAACTAAGCTAATAAAACAATGCTAAAAAAGGCAAAAATTGTCTTCACAAATAAAGTGCACCACAAATAGATAACTAGGATAAGCATCATCTCTCTATACCACAAACTATTCATCTAATTGTCCATCCAATATGGTTGTTGAAATGTCCTCAACATGTACAAAAACTACATATGTGCAAATCCACAACCAAAACACATATGTATCCACATAAAAAATTCTCTATCCCTCTTTTTGTACATCATAAAAAAGGAGGAATAATCTAAGAACTCTAACCACTAATCTCTATAGCATCATCAAAGTCCTCATCATCTGAAGTAGCTTTTGCTCTAGATGGTCTGCATGTCTCCTCCTCATTGTCATTGCTATTGGTGCTGGTGCTAGTCACACGCTACTTAATATCATCATCTGAAGATGGGATCTAGATAGAAGTCCTTTGTGGATGAAGCTTCACTTGAAAGTGAGATGAAGTTAGTGGAGCTAGCTGAGCTATAGTTTGTTGAGAGGATGAGGAAGCATCCTTCCTTTGATAGGTGATGTCAGCTATAGGTCTCCATTGGGATGAAGTCCCAAAAATACTCTTCATAACCTATTACTCAAATGATCTAGGAGCATCACCCTAAAGTGGAACATTGGGTCCATACTACTCCCCCTAAACAGGTATCTATGATGCAACCAGCTCATCTAAATTTAATGCATTTTTTGAGTCATAGGCCCAAGAAGGTCTAGTTGCAGTAGAAAGTCTCAATGTAGTAGGAATATCCTCCTCACTCTCTAAGATGGAAGGAGGGGTGATCTCCTCAAACTACTACCCATCAGGAGGAAGTGGTACTTTGGCAATGTCCATTCTCTTATGCAAGTAAGAGAGTTTCTTGTTGATCATCCTAAAAGTACAAGAAAATAACTGTAGTAGCTTCTTCAAGGAAGATCTTATTTACTCACTAGTAGATTTGGACCTTCTCAATTGAGGAGAGGTCCTAGATGATGATGTTGCTCTCTTCTTTTATGATGGAGGTGGCCTAGTGCTAGGTCCTACTTCATTTGCATGTAAGGAGCTCTTGTTCTTTGCATACTTCCCAAGTCTCCTCTTACATTTGAGCAAAGGCATCTCCAAAATGAGAACACCTCTCTAATAAATCAATAGGTTGATGAGATGATGATGTCTAAAGATCCTTTCTTTGGTGAACATGGCCAACATGTCATGGTAGAAGAGTATGGCACAGCTCTAGTAGTTGTCTTGTAACTAGGTAGTAGAGAACAAAAGCTTGTGGTGGAAATAGATAATTATAACTTCCCCCTTTTACAATGATGTTATATAGAACAATAAGGAATAAGGTGGAAGCATATGGAGGCATCTTGTTCCTATAAAATCTACCTCTACCTAATGACAAGGACTCTCCAAACAAGGCATCACAAAACTCATCCTATGTGATAGGAATTATGCCATTTGAAAAGATATGATTCATAGAACGAATGGCAAACTAAAATACATCTGCACTAGCAATCCCAAGAAGTGCATTCACAACTTAGGGAGACATATCAATTACAAGACCCCAAACCATAGATGTAAATGCCCCAATAACAATGTCAATGATAACAATATTACAAAATAATTCTTTAATAAGAACTTTAGAAACCAAGAAATCCATAGTAATGAAAGTAGCCCAGTTCAAAACTTGAAAATAACTCATCAAAGCTTGCTACATGATGAATCATGGTTTTTCATGTGCTGATATTAGACCCTTGATATTAGCATATGCTGATATCGGACCCTCGATATCAGGTACACGATATTGTAGCCTGGATAATGATATCGAATACATGATATCGTGGTTCCTATGTAAGCCTATAAATACCAAATTTAGGTGCACAGGACGGGGGGAGTCAGTAAGTGTAGAAGTAGAGTCTTTTTGTCATTTTTTAGTTCATTTCAATTCTTTCCCTAGTGCATGCCAACAGTGTGATGATTGTAATTGTATGGAACCTTTATTCGAGTGTGACATACTTGGACACGTGCATGACCAGCAATAAAGATCAAGATTACTTCATCATTGCAGCATTCACTTAGTTTTAATTACTTAATTGTTATTGTCATTTATTATTTTCTTAATTAATATTCCTTTACCTTCATTTACTATCCTTGTTATTAAACACAGAATAAGTACAACTTAATCACAAGCATTTAAGTGTGACTACTTGGTATCCTAGTACTGTATCTAGGAGTGCTTAAGTAACATGTGCTTGGTAATCCCAGAAGCAGTACACGAGGTTCAAGATGTGTACGGATGATTAAGGATGGATGCTTATCGCACTTAGGCTAGCTTAGATTTTGCTTCTCATTCCCTATTAGCTTAAAACAAGTTTATTTTCCATTGTCTCTAGGAGTAGCACTAGTTTAGGACCACATCATACACCTCACTTTGGACTAAACCTTATGTGACAAAGCAAATACTAGTCTAGGTGGGAAGATAGCAAACTGTGATCAACATGTAACTATCTAGATACCACAACTAGTCCATCTATGGAGTTCGATCGAATCATACATGAACGCTCATATTTGTATGGTTGAGTGTAGGAGTACCTAGCCACTAATCATTGGCACTATTGTGAAAGACGGTGCTAGTTATTTAGATTAGTTAGATCATCCAAGATCACTATAACAAAGCCTTGATGATATATCTTTTAGAAAGAAGTAATTGCAAAAAATTCACACACAAATTTATAACAATGTCTCTCTCACAAGACTATGATAATGCAACAACTAGTATAGCAATTCATTGGAGAACCAATGAATTATATGCTGATGAAGATAAAGTTTGGAGTACTTAATCTAATGTAGGGGTCCCCTATGTACATAAACAAAGACAACATCATTCCAACTCACAATTTCATAACCTACCTAGTGACGATGAACTCCTGCTAGCCACTAAGAGGCTATTCAAATATCCCACAAGCATTGTAAGAAAAGTCATCTACCTAGGCTTGATTTAAACAACTTTTCCAAGTTTTTAGGAGGCTATAATTTAGATCCACAACATCATTTACAAGCCTTCCATGATGCTTGTGTATGGAACAATATTGATAATGGATGGCAAAAACCTAAGCTCTTTCCTCTAACACTTGTTGGCTAAGAAAAAGTGTGGTATAGGTCTTTAAAACCAAAATTAATTCGACATTGGCCAAAAATGGTGGAACTATTTAATGAAAGATATCAAACCTATGCAAGAGTGTTAGCCTTGAGGAGACAAATCCAAGAATGGAAACAGGGATAACATGAACCCTTGGACATGGCCTTAGAAAGATACTATTCTTTGTTAAACAATTGCCCAAGCCATGGATTCTCAGAGAAAAGGCTAATGTACCATATCATGGATGGGCTCCATAATGAAACAATGGAAATCCTAGGAATGTATGCCCAAGGTCAACTCTACAAGCTACGAACCCACCAATTCTAGGATCTTATTAAGCATGTAGAAAAAGAAGAAGGAGAAATGGCTAAATGGGAGAATGTTGAAAGCTCTCAACAAGACCAAATTCTCAAAATAGCAAAGGTCCATGATCATGAAGAGGAGAAATCAACTCACCTCAAGGAGGTGGAATCATCCTTGCCAATACTACAATCACTCGATGAAATTGAGGCAAAGATTAATAAGATGATGCAATGGATACATGAAAAATGTGGAGAATATGCCAACACTATTAGAGGTAAAACCATGATGAACCAAGAAGTAGGACAAAAAACCCTTAGACAATCAGAAAGAAGGGTTGAAGAGAATAAGGATAAGAACTCAACTGCTAATCATACGTATCAATGTAACATTTGCCTGTACGATCACCCTAAAGGTCAATGCCTAATCTTGTCACATTTACATGAGCATTGGGAAGGAATGTTACATCCAGAGTTTATACAGAAATACCATGTTTAGTCACAATGGCCAAAATTCTAGTCATGGGAGAGGCCACCCTCAAACTGGTCACACCCTTCATATCATCCAAACCCAAGAGCTTATTAGGTTCAACATCTTGTTTCCCCAACTGGGTCAGCATCCTCTATCTCACCACAGTGTTATCATTCTCCTAAGTATTATCAAACCATGCCCTCTCCCACAAGATCACCACCTCATATTCCTTGCACTTCCTCTCGCCCTCAATATTCTCATCCTTCACCTCCTTCTACATCACCACCAATAGTACCATCAGGTTTTGCACCACAACATCAACCCACAAACATTACTTATGCTACTATAGTCAATAGCAGTGGAGGACCTCCACAACATCAAAAGCATCCTTTGTTTAGGCATGACCAAAGAAAGAGACAACATGGTTTCGAAACCACTGCATCCTCTAACCAAGCACAAGTTCAACGTTGTGATGCATTTGTCTCCTCGAACACAATGCCTTCTATTACCTTATCAGGGCCACTAATCAACACTCCAACAACCATGCAACTTAATGAATATACCCATGTAGGGAGACATATCCGTCCTTGCATACCAATTTACGGTCACGGGTGCTGTAGTGGGTCAACTCCTTATTAATTAACAACATCTTATAACTTGCCCGACTATGTCAACTTTAATCAAGTGTGTGAACCTCAATGTGGTTACAGTCCAACCACCACATCAAAAGACACCCAATGGTTTGGATATGACCAGGTCCCAATATTTCTAAAATGCTTGGATCCAAATTTTCCATTTACTAATTCTTACCATACTCAAGGGTTTAGTTATGGGGGATATTCTCCATTCTAACAAGCAAAATTAATAAATATTTTTCATTTTCTTTAGTTTTACAATTTTTTTTATTTTTTATTTTCTAGTTTTTCATCTTTCCATTTATTGTTTTATCTCTTTATCTTTTTATGGGTAATCTCATCTATGAATAAAGCACTCATGTGACTTGTTGGTTGAGGTGTTGTTCTCTACTATCAAGTCT
>MNCI01022234.1:57680-92809 GCA_015680685.1 Gnetum montanum
TTTATTAAAGGCAATGAGTAAGGTATGAAATAATTGAAATTCTTTCAATAACCTTACTAATAATGGATCTGTGTGTTTATAGATAGCCCCTAAAAGAGGACAACAAGGAGGACCTTTTCAAGATGCAACTGAACGCCCAAGGGGAGGCAAAGGCCAAGGACCTCATGCAGAACATGTAGAGCAAGAGGCATAATCATTCAGCATCCATCAGGGAACTCCTGTCATTACACAATCTAGCCAAGCAGAAGGTGGAGAGGTCAAGGCCTGAGCCTATGAAGAGGAACAATGGCTATTTGCAGCATGGCATGTCAAGGCCAATCAAGTGTTCCTATAACTGCCATGTCCATGGGAAGTACCAACTCCATCAAACATTGGAACATCAGCATGGATGGCTCATGATCCTCGGATAGAAGAGGAGAAACATCAAACGCTTCTTCAACAGTATCAATCTGAGAAGCCTGGAGCGCAAGATAAAGGAAAGGCACCCATGGAGGAGCCGCCACCACCGAGAACCACATGAGTTCCATAAGTTTTGTATTTTGTGTATGTGTCCAAATTTTGTTTAATCCCATACTGCGGCATGAAATAGTCCATAGTCATTCAATAATCTCATACCTATCCCTTGTTTGTAATTAAATGAACTTGTTCCTCACTTTCTTTAACTTGAGGATGTGTTGTTATTCAGTCGTGTGGGGTTATGATGAATCATGGTTTGTCAGGTGCTAATATTGAACCCTTGATATCAATGCGTGCTGATATCGGACCCTCGATATCAGACCCTCGATATCGCAGCTTGGATAACGATATCGAATACACGATATTGTGGTTCCTATGTAAGCCTATAAATACCACATTTAGTTGCATAGGAAGGGGGGAGTCAATAAGTATAGAAGTAGAGTCTTTTTGTCATTTTTTAGTTCATGTCAATTCTTTCCCCAGTGCATGTGCACAGTGTGATGATTGTAATTGTATGGAACCTTTATTTGAGTGTGATGTACTTGGACACACACATGACCAGCAATAAAGATCGAGATTACTTCATCATTGCAGCATTTACTTAGTTTTAATTGCTTAATTATTATTGTCATTTATTATTTTCTTAATTAATATTTCTTTACCTTCATTTACTATCCCTGTTATTAAATGCAAAATGAGTATGACTTAATCACAAGCATTTAAGTGTGACTACTTGGTATCCCAGTAGCGTATCTAGGAGTGCTTAAGTAACATGCACTTGGTAATCCAAGAAGTAGTACACAAGGTCTAAGATGTATACGAATGATTAAGGACAGATGCTCATCACACTTAGGCTAGCTTAGATTTTGCTTCTCATTCCCTATTAGCTTAAAAGAAGGTTGTTTTCCATTGTCTCTAGGAGTAGCACTAGTTTAGGACCACATCATACACCTCACTCTGGACTAAATCATACGTGATAAAGGAAATACTAGTCCAGGTGGAAAGATAATGAACTGTGACCAACGTGTAACTATCTAGATACCACAACTAGTCCATCTACAGAGTTTGACTGAATCGTGCATGAATGCTCGTATTTGTATGGTTGAGTGTAGGGGTACCTAGCCACTTATCACTACCTATGCAAAGGAAAGGACAAAAAATGCTCAGAAATGATATTGATAGTTTGAGTTACCTCAAATTGGTGCTAGCCATTGTAAGATATGAATTGGGGATGTATGTGCTTGGATTGTTGGTGGACCCTCCGCTTGACTTCTTCCTTGGTAGTGGCATTAACATTCCAACCTTACTATTTTTGGTGGAGCCCTAATTCTATATGGGATCATCTTTGAAGAACAAGAATAGAAATAAGGGTTTGAATTTTTATAACCATGCCAAACAAGGATTTTTAATGTGAAAGAAGACATCTCCTTTGGAAGATAGACATATCATCTACTTTTAAAAGTTCAAGTAGACATCTCCTTTTCAAAGTAGATGTCTTTGTCACACTGAAGGTAATGACATGTAGACACCTCATTTTAGGAGTATACATCTCCTTTTGGAAGTAGATGTCTCCTAGAAGATGTCTTTAGGAAGACATGTTCTCTAGATGAGGCTCAATAGAGTGGGGTTTAGGAAAGGTTGCCAAGGACTATAGTATTAGAAAATACACATCATTAATTAAAAACTTACTTGTACTTACCTTTCTTCCTAAAGAGAATAATGGTGCTTAGCAGGCTTGAGCATGAGATTCCCCTTTCAAGGTTTCTTATCTTACATAGAATTCTTCAATTTTCAAGGCTTGGCTCCCTCTCAAAATTTTTTTAGAGAGAGTTTCCTCATTTCCCTATTCTTTCCTTTTTACTATCCATTCTTTCTTAACTTCCTTGTCCTTTTGAGTTGTCCATTTTTTATGGTCCTACATAGTTTTCTTTCTTAGTGCATTTTGGTAAGACCAAGGTGTCTTATGATACGACTAGATATTGATATGATAAAACTTTAAATTTCACTCCTATTGCTTATGCCCAAATTTATTACGATAATAACATCTCACCTTCCTATAGTAGTTAAAATGATCATACCTTGGAGCTTCTCTTGATTGAGATGTCGTGCCCATTGATTCTTCGTTCTTTGGAGTAGCCTTTGGTTGAGATGGGATTGGTGTAGATGATTCATCTTATGTAAAGCATTCCATCCCACTCTTATCATGTGGACTTCTTCATTGTCCTAATACTATCTAAAGGGATTGTTTCCTTTTAACCAACCTCTCATTCACAAGTTTTACATCTACAAGCTCTTCCTTCATTTGCTCACAAGACTTGGTAAGTTCTTTATTCTCAACCTTGAGGTATGAGGTTTCTTTTGTGAGTTCTAAAATATTTGAGTTTAATAAAGAAATATCTTGATCCTTAGTTTTCACTTGTTTACTAAACTTGTGCAAAGATTTTAAAAAGATAAAATTTCATTACACAAAAGTTTATACATTTATTCTTCATTTTCAAATTCATCATCTAAGGTGTTAATATCATCATTTGTGAGGGCCATGAAGATGAGGTGTGAGTATTTTGCATTGTTCTTCACATCTTCTTCATTGTGTTCTCCATTATCCCAACTTTTGTAGAAGTTGGTATTTTTTGGTTCCATATCGTTTCTATCCCTCCTTTGCAACCTACCACTACTAGGACATTTAGAGGCCACATGGCCTCTATCACCATAAATCCAATATTCTATTGAAGAATAATTAAAATTAGAATTTGAAAATTTTTTACCTCTTTCTTTATCTTTCAATTGGTTGGATCTTTGTTGATTTAAGCTCGCTCTTCTTTTTGTCATAAACCTTTGTAGCCTTCTTGAGAGAAAGGCTATTTCTCTTTACTATCTGGCTCATTAGGTTCTTTTTCCTTAGATGTAGATTTTAGAGAAATGGATCTTTTCTTAATTGCCCCTTCACTTATGAGGTTCATTTCATAATTAATAAGAGCACTTTGAAGCTCTTCAAATTTTAGAACTGAGAAATCTCTAATTTTCTCCACGGTAATAACCTTTGGTCTAAACTTTGGTTGAAGAGTTCTAATCATTTTTATTATGACATCACTTTTAGACAAATAATTACCAATATCTCTAATAGCCACAAGAAGATAATTTTCTCTAGAAAAATAATCTTTATTTTTTCACCTTCTGTTATTTTTAGTTTATTGTACTCACTTTCTATGAGCTTAGATTGCTTAACCATTGAAGTTCCTTCATAGGTTGCCTCTAAAGTTTTTCAAATTTCTTTGGCCATTTTACATCTAGATATTCTATTAAATTTGGATTTATTCAATGCACAATATAAACAATTTTTAGCCTTAGAGTCATGAATAAACTTATCTCTTTCTTCTTGCATCCACTTGCTTCGGGGCTTAATTGCCTTTGTTGCACTATTGGTGGATGGTGTGTAGCCTTCAAGGATGGATTCCTATACTTTGAACTCCATAGACTTGAAGAAGCCTTGCATCCTTACCTTAATAGGCAAAGTAGAACCCATCGAAAATTGGTGGCTTTGTGTAAGATGTTCCGTCCATAGTTCACTCTTTGAATTAATGTCAAAAGATAGAGTACTAGGCTTTGATACCACTTGAGGATCATAGAACTTAGAATGGGGGGGGGGGGGGGGGGGGGGGGGGGTGCGCAGGCGTGGGTGAGTGGTTGGGTGGGTGTGAGGAACATGAATAAGTTTTCCAAATCAAAATTAAATAGCCAAAAAAATCACATTTAATTTTTATGTGATTCCCCAACTTGGATACATCCACACTTGGAGGGTAGAATCCTTGCACACCTCCAGACTTTGTTTTTAAAAAATATGGTTTGAAGGGCACCACACCTGGTACAAGGTCTAAGCTCCACTCCAGAGTGTATCGTCACTGTGAAACCACTCAATCCCACAAGGTCTCAACAAGCTTAGAATGTGATTTCAAGGATCCCACAACCTTTATAAATTGAGCTTTACTTCAAAGTGTTTTGACGTTGCATAAACACTCAATCTTGTAGGATCCTGATAAGCTCAATGATTATGCCTTCTTGTAAGAAGCACATCAACCCCAATACGGTAAAAACAGAGAAACAAAATCACAAGGAAAGAATGTAACTCACTTTACCAATCCTTGTACTTTGAAGCACAATTCAATAATCAATCAAGCAAATGATTTTACAAATAAAGTATATGAGTTTAATATACAATGATTATTTTGATAGTGAAAATTCATGCACAACACCCAAGAGAATGAAGTTTTCTTATAGCCTTGGAATTTTCAAAAATACTTTGAAATTCATGTAACAACTATCTAATGGCTAGTGTAGATGTCTCCTTTGAGATTGGGACATCTCTCTAAAATTGACTTCAATCTAGGGGAGATGTCTCTTTTGAAAGTGGAATGTCTTGTGAGAGACGGTTCTATGGAGACATCTTCTTCTGAAAGGAGATGTATTCTTTGAATTTACTTCACTTTGGCCAAGACATCTTCTATTTCTTAAAGACATCTTCTTAACTTTGAACTTTGGTTCCAAAGGCATCCACTTGCTAATTTAGCTTCTTCCTAATCCTTGGAGCATCTTCATATGACTCACAGCCTTCATCTTTATTCATGCTTGTCCATGCTTCCCTGAATACTTGTAGTCTCCCCTTTGATATCTCTTTGTAGATATCATTTCTTGAGTTCTCATTCATGCCTTACAAAAACATCACATTCCAAAACATTCTATGTTCATTTTCCTTAAGGTTTTGACATACCAAAAGGTCAACAGTAGTGGGTTTTGGTCTTCACTATAAATACCAATCCACCATCACATCAAACAAGCAACTTTTTTCCAACACTTAGGCAAATTCTTAAAGCTTTTTTCTTTGATTTTACATTGAGTGATTTAGTGAATGCTTGCAATGTGGTATTAAAAAGTTGTTCGAAATCTTTGTTTAAGCGAATTTTTTCTTCGCATAATTCATGGGTAAAAATAAAGATTGAGATTATTTCCCACCATTACAACATTCTACTTAGTTTACTTTACTTGTAATGAGTTCATTTTTACTTGGTATGATTACTACATTTCATCATGTTCACTTTTCTTAAGGTGTTTATAGTTTCAAAGTACTTTACTTTTCCGTTGTTTCTTAGCAAGGTAGTATAAGTACAATTGGTTTTGAATCTATAGTATAATTGTTTGGTAATCCTAGCAGTGTTATTACTTGGTTCACCTAGTAGCGTAATGCTTGGTAACCCTAGTGATAGTTGCATTAGCCCTAAATGTGTACAGTAAACTAGGAATTGATACTTATTACCTATAGGCTAGAATAGTCTCTTTACTTTCATTACACTTAGGCTTAGTTTCTATTGCTCTATTTCAATCATGTTTACACTTAGTCTTAGTTTTAGCCAACAACATTAACCTATGATACGTCTCACCATGAGTTAAACCATATAACTTGCACATCACTAACTCAAAGTGAGAAGACAACGATCACAAACTAAACCAAAACTACTTGTGAATTTACATTTCCCATCCATAGATTATGATTAATTCATACGTGTACACTCATGACTTGTATGGTAGAGTGTTGGAATACCCAACCACTCATCATTGGTGCCGTTGTTGGGAATGTGTCAATGATCACTAAGTAGTTGATTTTACAAAGTTTGTTATGTTAACATTCATCAAGAAAATCCTTCACACTTAAACCAATTTTTCCAAAATACATACTTAAGGCATTAAAATTTTAATATGGCTTCTACAAATAAGGAGAAATAGCCATCTAATAATGAATTTAATAAGAGTCATGATAGGGAATATAATGAAGAAGATTGGAGTGAGCCCATGCAAACTAGAATCTCCTATGTTCACATTGATCCATATTATCCTAACTTCATATTTGCCTTTCATGAGGATGAAGAACTATGGTGGAGAGATTTATAGGGCAATATTTTCTTGCCTCTAGAATTTTCTACATCATCAATGCTACATGTAATCCTCATGAGGTCAAACCTTGTCCATGTGCAAGAAGGGTACCATATCACTAAGCATACGACTAGGCCATACCAGCTAATAGAAGTTGAGGTAAGAATAGATGTTATCATGGAAACAAGATATGAGCTTGACAAGTGATGAGTCATAATTAGATAGGTTGCATCAATGGACATGCATTGACATAGACCCATCAATGTATCCTCATCAATGCATGTTTAGATGCATTGACATAGATGTGTTGATGCTAATACAAGCAAAGCCTATATAAATGCATCCACCACATGCATTTATGACATCTTAGATTCATATCATAGAAAAGCCCTTGCTATTTTATTTCTCCAAAGGTAGAATATTTTACCTTTAAGTGCTTGCAGTGTGAATTAAAGAGATTGTACAATGCTTTGTTTGAAAAGCATGTACTTGAACGCATTGGCATGAACAATAATAAAGTTGAAATTTTTGATATTCATTGTAGTAGTTGGATTAGTTTATTCTTTTCTATGTGCACTTTACTTCTAATGCAATTTACATTCATGGTTTTAATTAGTTAATATACTTAACCATAAATACATAAGTATGACCACTTTTAGCATGAAGTATTGCACTTGGTAATCCTAGTAGTGGACATTTGGTATGCCTAGTAATAACATTAATACTAGTTCGAGATGTGTAGGATAAGTGGGAATGGTTACTTTACATTAGGATACTTAGTTACTAGATTAGCTAAGTAGTTAGATAATTAAGTGTTAATCCTTCCTTTACTCATCTAGCTAGTAGGATAAGAAAATATATAAAAATACTTATAAAAATAAACATTATGAGCCTTAACTCACATTTAACCATATGTACTGATAACACAAGTGTAAGTTAGGAAGACAACAATCATAGACTTGTTGCTTCACAATTTGAGACTATACGCAAGCTTAAGAACTAAGTCCATTGCATTCAATCGAATTGCTAACCCTTGTGATTTGTATGGTTGGGTGTAGGGGATACACTAGCTCATCATTGGTGCCATTGCCTGGGAATTTAGCTAGCTAAATGTACTAATTAATAGTAGGCTATGAAAGTATATACAAATATTGTAAAGATAACACAACAATGACCAAATATCATTTAATAAGGAAAAAATTTTTAAAAAGAAAACAAAATATCAAAAGGCACACTATGTTTATATACAACTAATATGGCTTATTCTCATAGGGATGAATCTCCATCATACATAGGAGAATCTAATCAACAATAGAGGGAGACCAAAGAAGCCCAAAAAACTCAGAGTTGTCTATGATCATCTAGATCCTTATAATCAAGATTCCACTTTCATACTACATCAAGATGAATAAATGCATTGGAGGAACATGGAAGAAAACATTGTGTTGTCTTCCAATTGATTTGTTCATGTCATGCTGATGACTAATCTCATCAAATTAAGCATCACTTTGCTCAACTCAAAATATGAGGTCCAAGACCACACTTACAGGGACTATCATCTTATAGATGCTTAGTGTAAGAAAGAACGGCATATGGGAGCATGATATGAGGCCTCTAAGGGCAAGAAGATCTTGATGTAATTATTCTTTTAGAAACACAAAGAGGATGAGGATTTCTTTTCTAGTGAATCTCACTATACAAATTCTCATTCTTTATTCGATGAGCAAACCCTTTACCAATGGTTATAGTCAATATTGGAAAACCTTGGTGATGGAAAGATAGGGTCTAGGGAGCCTCAAAGGATAAAAATCCTAGCCATTCATCTAAAGTCAAGGATAGTGATAACCAAAAGCATAAAGAAAAGAAAATGGCTTAGGGTAGGGATTAAAGAAAATGGACTAGCAGACATCATTCTCCTTCTTCATCCTCAACATCCTCTTCATCATCAAACTATGATAGGAGGAGCCAAGGTCGAGAAAAAAGAATGAATAGTTGAGATTAGGATGGAAGTGAATGGCAAGATAGAGATGAATAAAGATCATGCCAAGATGATCGAGATTGGAGACAGAGATAACTACAAGGGAAAGAAGAGCACCATGGGGAGTGAAGGCACAATAGATGATGAGAACATCACCCAACCCTTGTATAATCCTTAATGTATCTTGGATATGTATGTGTCTTCTTGTGTTAATCTTTTGATGATGATTACAAGGTGTTTTTCCATGTGTGAAAGTGTTTTAGACTTATTTTGATGAGTCAAGAAGGTTGTGGAAGCTATGGGAACTTATTTGAAGGTGTCTAAAGGTTCCAAACATCAAAACAAGCATATCTAATTTTAGCCTTGGTAGGATAGATGTCTACCTTGATAGTTAGATGTATAAGCTTCATAATAGACATCCAACTTGATTTATAAACATTTTCTCTAGTATCTCTACACTTGGGATCAACATATACCATTTTTTGTATACATATAATACAGATTGTAATGGACATTAAATTGAATGGCAAATTGGAGGGAAGATGAAAGGTCACATCAAGAAGCTATAAATAAAAGTCCAAGGCCTGAGTTTGTGTAAGAGAGAAAGAGTAAAATAGAGAGAAAATAGAGATTTAAGAAGTATTTTAAGAGCTTGTGCAAGAATAGTTTGAGTAAGAAGCAAAGGAGTGCACTTTAGAGAGGTTGATAGAATGTCTTATAAGTGTCTTGTCTTAAGCTTTAGCTCCATTGTAAGAAATTAAGAATTGAGAGGAGATGTGTAGCCTTTAAGATCCTTGGAAGAGATGTGAGTTAAGCTTGGCTCCTTATATTTTATGTAATTCTTTACATATTGAGAGTTTTTCTTATAAAAACAAGAATTTTCTTCAATTCATTATCTTGTTCTTGCTTATAAGTTTAATTTTTCTTAAGAAGCTTGTGGAATGGGTCCTTTTTGGAGTCTAATGAGGTAGGCTTCATATCAATTTGGTATTAGAGCATTTGGTTTAGAAGAATCCACACATATGCAGTTGGTTTGGAGGTTTTCACACTTCAATTATTGATCTTCATCAAGATTTTGAAGAAATTTTGAAGCTTTACGGTTACTTAGGCTTTAGAGAACCTAAGACTGGTAAATATTACTTGAATCTTGTAAGGTCAATTTCATTTTTGATAATTAAGAAAATATTTTTTTGAAAGTCTAGGGTTTGAAGTTAATTACATCTTCATTACACTTTGTGTTACCTTGAATTGTAAGAATTCCTTGAAGATCTCATCTTATTGCTTTAAGATTTTACCTGTAACTTTATGAAAAGTATGGCTCCTAAGAAGAAGACTAATCAAGAGCTTGGACAAGAGCTTCAAGAGCTCAAAGACTTCTTTAAGCCTTTTTTTGTTGAAATGCAAGAAGTCCTTCCCAAAGTAATGACCAAAAAATATCAAGATTTTGAAGAATATTTAAGAAGTGAAGAGGAGATTGAAGAAGAGAATCCTTTTGCATCTATGTAAAGATCAAGAGGAAGAAATGATCAAAGGACTCCAAGGAGAGAAGAAATTAGAACTCAAAGGTATGAGCAAAGATTTCTTTTGCTTGCAAATAATGAGGAAAATGATTATGAAAGATTTGTAAAGATCTTAAGAAGTGCTTTAAGAGTTTCTTAGGTGGATATTCCCATCTTTAAAGGTATTGAAGGTACAAATTTATTTCTTTCTTAGCTTACAGTTGTGAATAAATATTTTCTAATTAAGCAACTTCCTAGTGAGTTAATGATTCATGTTGTTGGGAGTAAGATTGAAGGATTAGTAGCCAAACAGTGAGACAAGGAATATCTGAAATACTTTGAAGAATATGGAAAGCCTATTGAGAGTTGGAAACTCATGGAATTCATGCTAAAGAAAAAGTTTGAGAAGACATCCTTCCATCATGAGGCCATTAAGAAGCTAAAATTTATTAGACAAGGAGATCAAGAGGTAAAAGATTTTTATGTTGAATTTTGTAAAGCTTTGAAAAATGCTAATGTTCATTGTGTTGAGTATGAGCAAGCTTCTAAATTCATTAGTGGGTTAAGAAAGAATTAAAATTTTTTGAGCTTGATATTCTCGAGGAAGCCTATGATCTTACTGTCAAGGTTGAAATGAAAATCACAAAATTTGGCTTGAAGAAGAAAACAATTACAAGAAAAGGAATGAGAAAGACACAAATCACAAGTCAAGGAAATCATTCAAAGAGGATGGTGAAGATAGACTAAAGAAGAAGGAAAGGATGTCTACTTCTCATAGGTGGGAAAGAAGAAGGAAATGATCTCCAAGAGGTAAAGATATATGTTATAATTATGGTGAATTAGGTCATAGACAATGGGAATGTACAAAGCCAAAGGAGTATGCCTCTAAGGATAAGGAAATTTAAATTATGCAAGAGGATGAGCCTAAATCTTTAAAGAAGATATGTGAACATGATCCCTTGTACATTGCTGACTAAAATAAGTTGAATAGTACTTTTGTTGGACATGTTAGTACCAATGAAGATGTTAGGAGGAAGATTTTGTTTAGAACTCATTATGATATTAAAGGTTATTCCTTACGTATGCACATTAATGATGGGGCACAAGAAAATGTGATTTCTACTAAGGTTGTGAAGTCATTTTATTTAGTTACAATTCCTCATCCTAATCCATCCAAAGTGCGTTAGTTAATCAAGAATCATTATAAGCAAGTTAAGACATAATGCCTGATTGATTACTGCATTGGAGATTTGATTACTGCATCAAATTCTATGTGATGAATTGCCTATTGATTATTTAGATCTTATATTTAGTAGAACATGAAATTATGATAATAAGGATAATTTTGATTGAGAAAATAATAGTCAGACTATAAGGCAAGGCAATCATAAGTTTAGATTATTGTTCACTATTGTTGATAGTAAGGTTGGTAACTTGAATTCTTCATTGATGTTGAAGAGAATGCATTTGATATGGATGCTATTGATTGTGTGGAGTATCATATGAATGAGAAAAATTTTATTTTTGCTATTGTTGAATCTTGGGTGTTGATGATAGGAGTATATTACTTGATGCTTTTGGGTACTTATGTAGGTGCTAGGCTGAATTTTGTATTGGCAAGGAGATGTTGGAAGAATAAGGAAGACTAGTTGGCAACAAGTGGAGACATGCCATTAGTAGTTGGGCATAGGGCAATGAGGCCTACTCCATAGATTAATGCTAAAAATTATTTTTCTAGATTCTTATGTTATTCTTATGTAGGTTTGATTCATCAGGGATATGCTCAATTGAAAATAGGATGGTGGGGCATGAGGGCGAGCCTCCATTATGAAGGAAAGCTCAAAACCTCAACTCATATTCATTCTGTTATTTTTTTGATGCATTGAGTTTTGATTATTGTGCTAAGTACAATGACCTTGAGTCATGAGGGCATGGTTCCCTATAGCTTCTAAAGGATCATTAAGAATGGCATTTTAAGGGTGGAATAGATGATGAGAACATCATCTAGCCCTTGTGTAATCCTCAATGTATCTTGGATATGCATGTGCCTTGTTTTTTTGTGCATCTTCTTATGTTGATCTTTTGATGATGATTCCAAGGTGTTTTGCCATGTTTGGATGTGTTTTGGAATTATTTTCATGAGTCTAGGAGGTTTTAGAGGCTATGGGAACTTGTTTGGAGGTGTTCAAAGGTTCCAGACCTTAAAATTAGCATCTTTAATTTTAGCCTTGGTAGGATAGATGTCTAGCCTAATAATTAGATGTCTAAGTTGAATAATAGATGTCCAACTTGATTTAGAGACATCTACTCTAACACCTCTACTTATAAGAGTCCAAGATTTGAGTTTAGGTAAGAGAGAAAGAGTAAAAGAGAGAGAGAAAAGAGATTTGAGAAGTCTCTTGAGAGCTTGTGCAAGAAGACTTTGAGTGAGAGGCAAGGAAGAGCACTTGAGAGAGGTTGAGAGAATCTCTTATAAGTGTCTTGTCTTGAGCTTTAGCTCCATTATGAGCAATTGAGGATTGAGAGGGAAAATGTGTGGCCTCTAAGATCCTTGGGAGAGATGTTAATTAAGCTTGGCTCCTCATATTTTATGTCATTCTCTACATATTGAGAGCTTGTCTTATAAAAAGGAAAATTTTATCCAATTCATAATCTTATTCTTACTTGTATGTTTAATTTTGCTTAAGAATTTTGTGGAATGGGTCCCTTTTGGAGTCTATTGAGGTAGGCTTCACATTAGCAGAACTCATCATAGGCATCATGGCCATGAAAGGGATCACTATGAATGACATCACTATGATGAGCCTGTATTGGATACTAGAAACATGCTTAATATTTTAGAGGTAGTAAGGATTTCTACAAGGCTTAAAAAAGATAGCAGAATTAAAAGGTTCGATATGAATAATATTCCAAGGTGTGAAGGGAGATATAATGTAAATCCTCAAAATTATCTCCAAGCCTTTGATGATGCCTATGACTTGTAGAACATAGAGAATGAATGGTAGAAGCTTAAATTATTCCCAAGGACACTTACCAAGGAAGGAGAAAGTTGGTACTAGACCTTTGAACTAGAATCCATTTGCCAATGGAGTATCATGTTGGAAATCTTTAATGTCAAGTACCAAACATACTCTAGAGTGTCTATCTTGTGGAGGCAAATCTAAGGATAGAAATAGGAAAATCATGAGTCCTTGGATGTAGCCCTAGGCAGGTACTACTCTTTGTTGCACCAATGCATAGACCATGAATAGTCACAAAGGGAACAACTTTGCCACATCATAGAAAGACTCAAGAATAAGACAAAAGAAACCCTTGGGGTCTATGCCCAAGGAAGACTTTCTAAAATGTGGATCCATCATATTCAAAGGCTAATTGAACTAGTGGCCAAAAAAGAAGGGAAACTAAAAAAACATGAAAGTGCAGAAGATTATAACAAGGACCCATCCATTCACCAAAGGAAGGTGCATTTCTATGAGTCACAGGAGAAAGAACTACTTAATGAAGTGATGCAAAGGAATACCTTACTGATACAAAAATCTATCATTAAGATATTGGCTAAGGTGGATAAAATGTAGGACTCCTTAGATGAGAAGTTCTAAATAGCTTTAAAAATTATAGAGAAAAGAGTGAATTGAGGAAGTAGTAGTCAAGAAGAAGGAAAAAGAGGGATTTAGAAAAGGGTTACCATTAGACAAATGGTAAAGCTATAGTAGTCAAAGAGGTTGTAGATTCCAAAACAGATGATGATAGATGTAAAATTTACCTATATGAACATCATAAGGAATGTCGGTGAGTCTTGTTGCATCTACATGAGTCTGGGATGTATGCATTAAATATCAAATTTGCAAAATGGTAAACAATGAGGCAATTACCTTACCCATAAGGTCATTTTAGGGAGTAGTTCCACCAATTGACATATTACCCAAGTGGAGCACCTCCTCAACCTCGAGAGTAATAATACTAGTAGTGGCAATACCCACAATCTTGGGGGATGCTACCATCGTGGTAGCAATATCCTTATAGGTAGCCAGACCCTTATGGATACTATGTTTAATAGCTTGTATCCCTTTGTGACTCAACTATTCACATCTCCTTTCCTCATCATTGCTACCCTCTAGAATATTACAGAGCACTTTCTTAGAGAGAGAAGTCTCCTTTTTCTTTTCATCCTCTATATCCCTCAATAGCTCTTGCACCAATAACTACCACACCCTTGCCACCTACTCCACCTATGTAGGAAAAAATTCTAGCATAGCCATAGTAGTAAAATGCTGCAAGAACAATAAACTTACAACCATATATTCATCTAAGTGGTTTTCAATTGAAACCTTACAAGAGACCATTCTTCAAAATGAAGAGTTCCACAAAACCCTTGTAGATACTCATGGCTATTAACCCTACCTTATCTACCACTAAAAATACCCTCAAGTCACCTTCAAACAAAAGGACCTCTAATGTCCATACTATAATGTTAACCGACATGGTCATAGATTGGATAAAGATTGGAAACCTTCCCAGGAAACAATTTGATCTTGGAAGTTGCTTTATTTATTTGCAAATTGTAGGAAATGATCCATGTAAGGATTTATTGAACTTAGGTTTTGGGATGAGCTTAATCTCCCAAGAAATGTACAAGATCTGTAACCTACCTTCTCATAAAAAGAGCAATACTAAACTAGAGTTGGTAGATTAGTCCATCATAGTTCCTTTGGGGTTAGTGGAGGACATTATAATCACTATATGTGGGTGGTTCTATCCTATAGATTTCCTAGTAATTCATGTGGGTAATTGTAATGGGCACTTCCCTACCATTATGGAAAGGGCATGGCTAAGTACTATAGATTCCAAGATGGGGATTTGAGAATTTTCTTTGAAACTCTTCAAGGAAAATGAATTTGAGAAACTAGAGAAGAAGAGGATTTTGTGCATTACATACAATGATTCAAGGTGCCATTACATGTAGAGAATATGGACGGTAAAAGGTACATCTATCCAAGCATGCAATTAGTATGTTGAAACAAAAATTATTCAAAAGTACATGTATGTAGTAGTCATAAAGCAAGAAGGTACCTAATGGCTGACATCTAATCATCAAGTTTAATCCACAATATGCATGGAACCATTGGAAAGTGTCACAAGTGCATACATTGAGAACATGGATGAAATGGAGTAGCTCAATACTCAACTCTCCCACACATAAAATGAAATGGATTAGGGAGAGTTGGAAATCCCTGATCACTTCAAGTAGGAGCCCCTTGAACTAAATGCTTTATTGAAAACTTTACAATATGCTTTCCTAGACAATGATAAGCTAGTAATTAGTAATACCAACCTTGCTCAACATTAGAAAAAGAAGGTATTAAAGGTGTTGAATAAGTGGCCAAAAATATTTTCTTGGTCATATCATAAACTCACCAGGATAGATCCATGAATATGCTAGTACCAAATCTACACAAACTCTTCCATCAAGCCAAAGAGGTAATTGTAGAGAAGGTTGAATCAAAAGCTTAAGTAGGTTGTTAAAGAAGAAGTAGAACAACTTCTTAAGATTAGGTTCATATATCTAATTGCAAATAGAAAATGGATTAGCCCACTTATGATTGTACCCAAGAAATGAGAAAAGTAGAAATTCTGCATAGATTTTAAACTATTGAACATGGAAACTTTCAAACATCATTTTCTATTGCTATTTTTTGACCAAGTATTGGACACAATTGTAGGACATTACTATTACAACTTTATAGATGGTTATAGTAACTATAACCAAATCTAGATCACAATAGAGGACTAGGCTAAAACACCATTGATAAGTCCCTAGGAAAGTTTTGCATATAGAAAGATGCCCTTTGGCTTGTGCAATGCTCCAACTACTCGTTAATGTTTGCTACTTAGCATCTTTTAACAATAGATTGGTAGTGAAGTAGAAGTCTTCATGGATGACTTCTCCACTTATGAGCCACTTTTGAGAAAACCTTGGACCATCTTGAGCAAGTATTTCAACAATGTGTGGAGACTAATTTGAAGCTCAATTGGTAGAAAAGCCACTTGATGGTCCAAGAAATATTCTTGGGGCACTGAATTTTAAAACAAGGGATTGAAATGAATCTAAAAAAGGTACAAGTCATCCAAGGAATCACTAGGCAAACTAAAATAGTGAAAGATGTAATGTCATTCCTTGGCCATACTAGTTATTATCGATGCTTCATTGAGAACTTTTAAAAATTTACTAAGCCATTTGTTGAGCTAATAAAGAAGGATGCATCCTTCAATTGGATCATAGAATGTGAGTTAGCATTGCAATAGTTAAAGAAAAAGCTCATAGAACTCCCATTCTACATACTCCTAATTGGTTTAGACCCTTCCACATTATGACGGATGCATCAAATTATGCCTTAGGAGCCATGCTTACACAATTAGATGATTAGAAATGTCCTTACTACATCCATCGTGCAAGTGGAAGCACTATGGGGGCATAGTTGAACTACACCACCACAAAGAAAGAGATCATGGTGGTGATGTATGCATTAGAAAAATTCAAGAATTATGTGCTTGGATATTGAATTTTTTTGCACATGTCCATAGTGCCATTAGTTTCCTCATGAATAAGCTAGTGGTGAGCCCTTGTGTCATACGAGGGCTAGTAATTTTATAGGAGTTCAATCTCATAATGGTGCATAGAAAGAGAACTGAGAATGTGGTCATTGATTACTTGTCTTAGTTACAATGGTACAACAAAGGGGATGAGGGACCTTTATCTAATCAACTCCTAGATGAACTACTCTTTGAAAAAGCTACTAAAGTTTAGAATCCCGAGGATCCTAATTGGTATGAAGAGTTCCTCTTTTATTTACTCACTTAAGTGACTCCTTAGGAATGGGACAAGAGGAAGAAATAAAAATTTCTTTACCAAGCCTAGCATTACATGGAGATTAGGGATAATATTTACAAGGTTTGTGCCGATGGCTTGGTATGATGGTATGTGCTCAATGCTGATCAAGTATGGATCCTCTAGGATACTCATGAAGGTACTTACAAGGGTCATTATGCAAGAAGGAGGATGGTTGTGAAAATATTCATGGCAAGATATTATTGACCAACAATATTCAAAGATTCCCATCAATTCTTTCATACATGTGAGCGGTGCCAAAGAGATGAAAGAATGATGGTACGAATGGAAGGGCCCTAATAGTGGATCCAACCATTGGAGCCTTTCAACCTTTGGGGCATTGACTTCATGAGATCTATCAACCCCATGTACAATGGGAAGGCATACATTATTTTAGTAGTTGACTACTACATCAAATGGATCGAATCTATAGCCGCCACTAACTATTCATCTTCTACTGTAGCATGGTTTGTTTAGCAAAGTGTGATAAACAGGGTTGGCATGCTAATGGTACTTATTTCTAATAATGGAACTCACTTCATGGGTGATACTTTTCAAAAGCTAATACAATGCTTAGGAGTGGAACATAAATTAATAACTTCCTATTACCCCCAAGCTAACAATCAAGTTGAAATTACTATTTGGGAAATAATTAGAATACTAACATGCATCATAAATATATATATGAAAGGCTAGAGTGCAAAACTCATTGATGCTCTATGGGCTTATTAATCAACTTAGAAACTTCTTATAGGTTATTCTCCCTATGAGTTGGTGTATAAAAAACTACCAACACTTCTACTTTAAGCCAAGCTTCATACATTATCAACAACCTATGAACTTGACCTCAATCTAAGTTTAGCACAAAAGTAATGTTTAATGATATTGAAGGTGTTAGAGAAAAATCAATAAGTAGCCCTGTCAATGAATAAAGTGCATAAGTCACATGTCAAATAGTGTCATGATGTAAAAATAAGAAGAGTTAAATTCCAACTAGTTGATAAGGTTCTTTACTAGAACCCCATGCATATACCACAACATACAAAGTTTCAAATGCTATGGGAAGGATCTTATATCATACATAAAACTTTTCCTATAGGTGTCATGTCAATTTGTCATCATTCAAGTCAAGAAAAATAGTTGCTAGTCAACATCCAACAAATAAAGCCCTTCCTAAAAACTTGTATAATTGGTGATACTAACACCTTAATTGATGGACAAGCACACTATATTTTTTAGATCTCTCCATGTTAACTTAGTCATGAAGGAGATGGATATTCATGTTAACATTTTGTGTAGGCTACTCAATTTTTCACCTTTTTGTTTTACACCATTCTTCATGTGTTTTTCATTTTCTTAAATATATTACAACTTCTTTTATATATTTTACTTTGTTTGTGTTCTCTTATGTGTTATGTTGTTTCATTTTGTTTTGTTCATATGAAATCTTTGGTTTTTTCCATGGTTGTTGCTACTACTGGAAGTTCATTAATGCAGAACATAATGTTATGATTGATTGTTGAGTGACCAAATTTCATCTTGGGATTATGTTCTTGATGAAAAAATGGTTGATTTTTTGATAATATTAGGCAGTGAGTTCACAACATCCATCCATTCCATCAAACATTTTGAGGCTTTATATTGTGGAAGCATGAGCTTCTTCAACAATTAAAACTTAAAGTAATTAATGATTTGGTTACTTAATAGACTTAGAATGAACCAAGTGGGAAAGGACAAGGGTATGAATTCAAAGGGATTTGTCATCTTTTGTTCCCAACTTCTTTCTAGAGTTTTATGATTTTCTCCATTGGTCTCTAACCACTCCTACTTTCAACCATAACAGGATGCATGTCTTTGCATGGTGTGGCTCCCATCTAAAAAAACCATGGGAATTCAAAGCACACCCCTTAGATGAAATAACATGCTACAAGCACTAGATATGGAAAGACATGTACCCATGCCTAAAGGCATCCCTCTAACTAAGGTCCTTCCTATCTTTCTACATATATTTTCTTATTTTCTTGGATTAGTGAATATTCTTTTGGGATTTTCATGACCTCTTGATTATTGAAGGGTCATAATATTGTAATGTGAACTCACTACATGTGGTTATACTTGGTCTCAATTGAGGATGGNCTATAGGCACCAAGGATGATTAATGGTTGTTGGAAGTTAAAAGTCAAATCCACGTGAGAAATCAATATTATGTCACATGCCATAATAGACACAACAATTAATAATGATAGAAGGTAGTGAGATGGTCAATAATGATGTTAGAATGATGGAAGATAAATAATGGTAAGAGATTCTTATCATGGTCACATGAAGTCCTTGTGAAATTTGTAATTAAGATGATCTAATGCCATCCCATCCTCAATTGAGACCAAGTATAACCACATGTAGTGAGTTCACATTACAATATTATGACCCTTCAATAATCAAGAGGTCATGAAAATCCCAAAAGAATATTCACTAATCCAAGAAAATAAGAAAATATATGTAGAAAGATAGGAAGGACCTTAGTTAGAGGGATGCCTTTAGGCATGGGTACATGTCTTTCCATATCTAGTGCTTGTAGCANTTTTGCATCATTTTGTCACAAATGCAAGATGAGTTTTTTAATTTTTTAGAGCCCCAAAACCTTTCAAGCACTATAACTCTCAAATTGCTAACCTTATTCTCCTCATTTTTTGATCCTTAAGCTACCATAGGTAAGCTTTTTGTCATGGGAGGCCATAAAACCTTGGTTTTTTCTAGAATATTTTTCACAAATTATCTAACTTCCCAAGATTTACCTACTAAAATATACCCTAAGTGGGTTAAAGTTAATGAACAAACTCTGATATCCAATAATTAAAATAATATTACAATAATAAAGCTTGCTAAGATCATAACAGTCCAAGGGTTATGAAATAAATAACTAATCCTTTATTACGTTTATAATCAAAGATGTTACCAAAGAAGGAACTACAAGAGGGAGGGCCTTTCTAGCTCAAGGGAAAGCATCCAAGATGAGAAAGGGACCAATGACAATAATCACATCAACCCTACGAGCAAGTAGCTAAATTAATCCATGCAACAAGACCTCTTCAAGAGGAGCCTAAAGTCAAATTTGTGGGATAGATTTTCATGGCAAAAATAGGATAATCCAAGTAGGACAAAGCTCCTAGGACAAGGTATACCTTGAGTGGATCAGAATCAAGAAGGTTCAAAGTTATATTTAATAGAAATTGAACTTTGGATCCTTCTTGGAGTTGGCACCTGGAGACATCCACACCTAGTTGTAGGGGTCTCCCATGTATCTCATTCTTTCCACCAGTGGAGAATGGTACATGAAGAACATTTATCTATTTTGGAATAAATGATAGGGACATTCATATGTAAAAATTAAAGACATCACCATCTTCCTCTTGGTTGAGGCACTCACAAAGGTCTTGGGTTTGTCCAACACTAGAGCAAAGTTAGTGAAAATCTCTATCTAAGCAGACCTCGAAGCTAAAAAGAAGTGGGTTCAACATTGCTATGTAGTAGATCATAAGAAATATGGTGTCCTCACAAAAATAGAGTATGCCTATTTTAAAATTGTAGCTTATTACTTGAATCCCATGGTGAGGCCAAGTAAGGTAATAGCCTTCTCCACCCTTGCATGTGTCGGTCTAAGTAGAAAATTTCCTGTTAACCTTTCCCAACTCATCTATCTAGAGATAGAGACACACTTCGAGGAGAATGAAAAGGGAAGGAAGATACTCTCCTTTCTGTGCTTCATCTGAAAACTGTGCAAAAGGGAAGGTATAACACACTATGCTAATGATACAATTCATCATGCTCTTGCCACATCATGATAAGAGATAAAAAAAGATAAGACAACATCCAAGTTATAAGAAGAGGAAAGGCCACCATCACCACTACTTGAAATACTTGAGACTATACCAGAGGTGCTTACTATTGCTAAAAGACTTAGAAATCTTTGTGAGTAGTAACTACAATAATAGCAAGGCTTAGCAGGTGGTGATGAGTCTTTGGTTTACTATCTAGCCCTATGCCATCTCAATGAGATAACCAAGATCATTAGCTAGCTAGACCAAGAAATTATCTTGTTGTTCTCAGCTTGAAGAGACCAGGCACCTGTAAGGTCAAATCTAAGTGCCTAAGAGATCACAGTATCTATTCCTAGACAACCATTCCCATAAATCCCAGTGAATGTCTTGACTTTCTTTGTTAGATTGGAGGAGGATGAAGGGACGATTGTCTTGGTCATGCAGCATAGAGGCTAGGAGATAACAACAAAAGTGGTGGCTAGTAGGGGAGCTAAATCTTTGAATGCTCTTGTGGTGGTTGTGCCAAACATTTCCATGATGGCAAACATCTAGAAATCTACATGAGGATGGAGTGGTAAATTAAGTGCTACCTAATATGAAAAAGTGTTGGAATAACTAGTAGGGGTTTGTCACCCACTTCTAGAGATCTTTAATCTTCTAGAAAAAATCACTAGTACCCTATTAGAGCTACTTGAGAAGAAGGGAGAAATACTCATTACCAGTACCCAATTAAAGGTAGCCACCACTAAGAATCAATTTGGTTACTGAGGTTATGGAGTTGCAGGCCTGTCTCTATAACCCCATCATTCTTAGGTCGGACTTCACAAGGGAACTTCAACATAATTTACTAGAGGCCAAGAACATGAAGGAGATAGTAGTCTTTAATGCATCCTTATCAGAGATCATGAAATTCAATACCAATAAGGACTTGTCACAAGTCCATAAAAAAACTTGGCCTTGACCAATGATATCCATCTCCTATGAAATGTTAAGTAACAAAAGGACTAGATGATTGAGTTCATTCATCAATAGCAGAAGTAACTAGCCAAGGTTAATCTTTATTTGAAGAGGTTGGTAGTAGAGAATAGAAATCTCTTAATGGAGGAAATCCATGTGCTTTTCTAGAAAATATCCATTGAGGTAGCGGCCTAGAAAAATGAGGCCTTGAGATTTGAAAGGGTGAAAAGCTATTATAGGAACCAGGTTGAGCTTCTCAAGAAAGTTAATGAAAATGAGATTCAGATGGAAAAGATGAAGATAAAAGAGGTACTTCAACAACTTCAATAATGAGGCAACATGTGGTAGTGCATCTTTGATGGACTAAACATATATAATAAAGCAAAGATCCACCTAAAGGAGTTGCATATTGAACAGATGATAGAATACATGGAGGTTATGAAATTTCATTATACAAACTTGGCTATGCTAACAATAGGGATACCAAGGACCAAATTGAAGAAGCAGGTTGCCAATTCCTACATCTTATATGAGGAAAAATACAAACATCACAAGGAAATTATAAATAATAGTTGGAGACAACCAACGTAGAGCTTGAAGCTCTTAGAAGTAAATTTACTTATCAATGATTTGTTACTAAGAACCTAGCTAGAAGGATGAATGACTATCATGATAAGAACCTAGATGGAAGGATGAATGACTATCATGAATTACAAAACTGGGTAAATAATGACTACCATGAACTATAGAACTTGGTAAAGACATTTGACATCAAACTTAAATAATTTGTAGCATGGTTCATCAATACGAAGGAGCTATTTTCATTGATGCTATGCCCATGGAACATCCCTATTCTAGCCCATATTGGTGAAGCCATGTGGATTGCCTATGACCCATAGGGTAAAGAAGAAAAGATGAAAGCATTACTGGATGCTTTCAAACTTCTACTAGTAGTAGCAATAGTAGGTCAGCCTCAGCCACCACTAGCACTAAAAGTTGGCAAAGGATCCTTAGCTCAACAAGAGCCTCCACCTCTTGGTGCTATTTGAGAATCTATCACATCTTTAGTAACTCTACATGTGCTTGCGAAAATTTTAGAAAAGTATTCATTTTTATTATAATGGATACTAATTTTTGTAATCTTCTACAATCTAGCACTTAGTTAGTAGAGGTAGTCTATCTATCTTTTTTTTTTGTAGTTAATAAATTTCATACTTCCCCAAATTTTGTAAGAAGCTTGATCCTACTATTGTTCACTCAAGGATAAGTTTTCAGTTAGTTGTGGGGGTATGATGAGTCGTAATTAGAAAAGCTGCATCGACACATGCTTGTTGATGTAGTCTCATTAACACATGGTTATATGCATTAACACAGATGCATAGATGCTAAGATAGGGAAAGCCTATATAAATTCAACTATCACCTAAATTTATGACATTTTAGAATATAGCATAGTGAAGCCCTTGTAGTTTTATTTCTCAAGAGTTAGAATATTTTCCCTCTAAGTGCCCATAATGTGAATTAAAGAGATTATACAATGCTTTATTCAAAAGCCATGTGGCATGAATGACAATAAAGTCAATATTTATGATATTCATTATAACGCTTAGATTAATTTACTCTTTTCTATTTGCACTTTACTTTTAATGCAATTTACATTCATGGTTTTAATTAGTAATAGACTTAACTATAAATACATAAGTTCAACCACTTCAAGCATGACATATTGCTCATGGTAATCCCAATAGTCAACATTTGGTATGCCCAATAATAGCCATTTGGTAAGCCAGTGACATTGATACTAGTTCAAGATGTATATGGTAAGTGGGAATGGTTACTTTATGTTATGATACTTACTTACTAGATTAGTTAAGTAGTTGGATGATTAATTGTTAATCCTTTCTTTACTCATCTAGCCATTAGGAGAAGAAAATATATAAAAATACTTATAAAGATAAACATCATGAGCCTTCACTTCCATTTAACCATATGTATTGATAACACAAGTGTGGGTTAGGAAGATAACAATTATATAAACTCTTACTTCATAGTTTAACACTATACACAAACTTAGGATCTAAGTCTATGGAATTTGACTAGATTGCCAATAAATGCCTATGATTCATATGATTGGACATAGGGGATACATGATGCTCATCAACAAGGAAAAGAAAGTATCATAAATGGTTGTCCTATAAAAAATAAATGATAATATGTTCCACACAGAGAAATTCTATCAAACCCATGGATCTCAATCTCAAACACCAGTAATCCATATTGAAGATCCTATCAAAATATAGTTGCAATTAACTCTTGTAGAAATTCCTAGAGAGGACAAGGAAGACTCCACATTTAGGAGGAACTCAAGGCCTATAGCCTCCATTGAATCAAAAAAGGATAAATCAAGAAGTCATAAAAGGAGAACTAGTTGGCAACATTCTCCAAATTCTTCCTCTTCCTCCTCACACTCCTCCAAAGATTATGAAAAGATAGAAAGAAGAATGAGGGATCATGATAGGAAAAGATGAAGGGATCCTAAGAAACATGAGCATCATAGAAGACATTCTGGTAAAAAAGAAAATGACTATGAAAGAAGAAGAGAAATGATCAGATATGAAGAGAGAGAGCATTATGACAATCGAAGGGGTCACCACTATGATAGAGGTCATGAATCTAAAGATTATGAAGAACCCTTATTGGCCACTTGCAACATGATTAATATTAGAGAAGTAGTGTATATTCCTACCAAGCATGTAAGGGAAAGTCACATCAATTAACTATACATGAATAATATTCCCAAGTTTAAAGGTGAATATGATGAAGATCCAGAGCACCATCTCTAAGCCTTCCATGATGCTTGTGCCCTACAAAATATTAAAAATAATTGATAGAAACTTAGTTTGTTTCCTAGAACACTCATAAATGAAACAAAGAGATGGTACAGATTCCTCAAACTAGAATCCATTCAAAGATGGAGTCCTAGGCTAGAGCTCTTTAATGATAAATATTAAACTTATTACAATGTGTCTAATTTAAGGAAACAAATTTAAGGATGGAAGCAAGGGATACATGAATCCCTTGATGCAGGAATGGACATATACTATTAACTATTACATAGGTGCTGAGACCACAAATTTTCTCAAAGGAAGAAACTATGACACATTTTTGATGGGCTACAAAATAAGATAAGACAAACCCTTGGGGCATATGCCCAATGTAGGTCGTGTTGGTGACCATTTGGGATTAGACAACCAATGAGCTTCTTCGAATAGGGTTTAGGTGCTTGCTGTTGTCTGGCAACACTAAGGCTTAGATACCTCAAAATAGACTTAGTAGTTATAAAACATACTAAATGTAAGTATGTGTTTGTTGTTTCAAGTGTTGAAATAATTGGGTTATGTATGAAGCTGTAATCGACTATCATAAAAGAGATTCAGCTATCTTTGTTAAATACTGTGAGTTTTTGGAGATTCCTAATTTTTTCAATCACTTAGTCTATATGGTTCCTACAATTCCTACTTGTAACAAATAGAATTTTAAAGAAACATTTGAGCACAATTCTGCCAATCTACTCCTAATTTTCCCTAGAGAGAAAGTTCCACAACAAAACTAGAAATAGAGCAAGATTTAATGGACTTAGAAAGAGAAGGAAAAGAAAGTAGATTTGTGTGAAACCTAAAATATTTAAGCAAGAGAAATTGATATGAGTAAACACTTTGTGGTAAAGCTATTCCTAATTCAATAACTATGAATTGTCCAAACTTTCTGAGCTCAATAAGCAATTTCATAAAGATAATCTTATTATATTACCAATAATTGTAGCATAAAACTACAAAGTACAAGTCCCTATTTTGGCTAGTTAATAGTTGTCAAAGATTGCATTCAACAAAGCTTTCAAAAATTTGACAATTTCTTAATTGAAATACCAAGGAAATAAACTTTAAAAATAAAGAAGCTATTTTAGTCCCATCAAAGTATCAAATATTTTCCTAGATTCTCTATGCTCAAAACATGAAATTTTGTTAAGACATTACTATTAAATTGCTCTTGAGGCTTTTCAACAACATAAGCTCTTTTATGGCAAATTCTAAGAGGAGTCTAATGTTGCACAACAAGAGAGTGATTAAAGAAACCTATGACAAATTCGAAAATTAAATGCTAAGCATGATACTATCTAAATTATTAGCTAGGTAACTAAATAAAATGGGAAGAAATGAACTCATAGGATTAAAACAAATTAGCCAAATTGATGTCATTAGCAAGCCATCTTACAAGAATTCTTCAAATGTCTTTTTAACTATCTTCCTCTTCTATTCTCCTCCTTTCTTCATTCTACCTTAGAGCCTTTTATAGTGGCTTTACGTAGTTACATTAATTATGAGTAGTTAAGGGTCTTACAAATATCTTAGGAATATAAATTTATAACTTCCTTGGGAGTTATAACTTCCATGGAAGTTATGATACTTTGAAGCCACATTTGGCAAGTGTCTCCTTATCAATTATAATCCTACAAATATCAAGGAAGTCTATTTATAACCTTCATGGGAGATTATAACTTCAATTGGAAATTTTAAATTCCAAAAAGTAAAGTTTTATGATTATAAATTCTTCTATTTTGGAACTGTAAACCTTCTCCTTTCTAAACAAAAAGGTTGTAATCTAAATAAGTTTCTTCATTTATAATAATTCATTTTACTTTTGAATTAAATCATTGTGAAGGTCATATGACCTTAACAGGTGTGGTTGATTTTTGACGCATCCTGCATTGACGCTTATCTTCATGGCCTTCATGCTTGTTATTGTGCCACCTCCATTGCATGCATTCTTGTTGTGTCTTGCGTTCCTTTTTTCTGGATCCTATTGCTATGGCTTAGGATGGAACTTTTACCGGTGTCACCTTTGGTTCTTTAGACTCATTATTGCCTAGTGTTGCTCAGTAATTGCTACCTCCATCGGGAATAAAAAATAGCAAATTCAACCCCTATTATGGCTTCATGGTGTCAATGCCATATTTTGATTTGTAACATCTATGTCCTACAATTGTGTAATCCCCTATGGAATGGAATTCTCACATGTGCAGTAGAAGAGGAGCTTCGTTTCAAACTCGAGTGTTGCCGTGAAAGATGCTAGGACGGATACCCTTCATTTAGGGTTCTTAGACCTACAAATTTTTAGTATTTGGTAGCCATTTCTTTAGTGCTTTTGTTTAAAATATTATATTGTTGATGCCCATAGTTTTGATTATTTTTCTAAAACATTGATTTGTATAGATCTGCTCCTTTGCATAGTTGCTAGGCTTGTTCTTTTGTAAATCTAGAATTCTCATTTGTTAATGATTGTACTCTATATTTCCATAATTTCCTTTTGTGGCAGGGGTCCTTACTTCAAATATTAATGAATTTCTGAGCAATTCTGTTGACTATTTTTTAAACACTATTTAACAAGGATTTTGTAAATTTTATGTCAAAATTATAGTCTTGCTTTTCCAATGTTTAACCAAATGCTGCTGCACTTGGACTGGGTATTTTTTGTTTGTTTAGTTTAAGATTCTTGGCTCTGCAACTTAATTTTCTACCATTGTTTGAAAATCACTACAAATTAAAATGTATATCATAGCAATTAATTTCCACATGATGAAGTTATTCATTAGTTTTTCACAAAGTTCTTTGCATATGCATAGAGAAAATGGATGCACTTCATTTTATTATTCTTGTGGAACATCCAGTTTATTATTGCACTTAACTGATAAACTTATGTACTTATAAAATGTAGAAACCACTAAAAATACAATTGCAAATACTTTCTTTTGCAATTTTCAAATTAATTTTGAGATTTCATCTCCCCAATGTGTATAGAAATACCACAATTTCTTCATAACATATGTTGAGAACACTTTACTAAGCTTATTAACTTAAAATGAGCACATTTACATAAAGAACACCTTTCTCCATTAATATACTCATGAAATTGCCCACTTTAATAATTTAACTCTCATTTTCTAGTCATCTTTGAAAAGCTAATTGAATAATTTCATTTCTTGGATCTTACTTTATAAAATTTGCTTCATATATATGGTAGAAATGTGATAAAATTTCTTACCCCTCCTGAGTACATGAGCTGAGAAACTTATACTTTATTGAAAATTTTTCTTTTTACATAGAAATAAAAACCTTTTTTTGAGGAAAACTTTCATCAAACTTAAGGTTTGACAAAATAAAAACCTCATTCCTATTGAAACTTAAGAAACTATACAAAAAAAGCTTGATACAAACTAATCTGTAGGTGGGAAGAGAATATTTAAAGTAACTCTCTTAGGGATTCTCATATTTAGAGTCCTTTCATATGTAATTTTAGTTGTGATGAATGCCTTTCTTTCCTCTTACATAGTGGAAGCCTCATCTTAGTCTTCACTTTTGCTTTCCACAACTGTATTTATCTCTTTTGCATCGATCTCTTTAGCTGTTGATTTTGAGACTCTTCCCAATTAGATGTGTATGTGTCTTGAGACATCAAAGCATCTTCCTAGGAATCATCTCTACTAGACTCTCTTTGATCTTGAGTGTTACATTCATGGAACCTACCCCATACATTGGAATGTATGGAAAGTCCTCCAGTGAGAAGTCTAAACTCATCTGAAAGCTAGAGTAGGAAAGGGCTTTCACTTGATGCTCCATAGGTTGTTACCTTAAAATAGGCTCTTAATACATGCTCTGGAAAACATCCCATTACATATGGGATAAATGGCCTTGTTATTGCTCTTTCCCCAAGAACCATCTTCTACTTCACACTCAAACACCTCACTTGCTTTCTCCACTTAAGCCTTACCTGAGAAATGATGCAATTCTAAATAATCTACATCTTTTTTTTATAGTGTTAAGAAAGTTTGAAATTCCCACCAATTTCACTAACCAATTTTGCCACTTTGCCAAAATTAATTATCTTTCCATCATTATACGGTAGGCCAATTTGAATTCCACTACTTGGTTGTTGAAATTAATTCACCACTAAGTAGTTATCTAACCATCACTCCCACTTATACTCATCACAAGTAATGATTATTTAGGATAATATAAATTTAATAATTAAACTAATATTTTAAAATAAATATTTTAAAATTGATACTTTAACATATACATGTTTTTTTAAAATATTATATAAACTTATCTAAGCATACATATAGGATATATATCTTAAGGTTAAATATGGCATAGGTCTATACTATTTGTTAAANTTGACTTTAAAAGTTCTCTTCAAAGCCTTTCTATTAAACCACCTTTTAACTCGAGAAGCATTCTTTAGTAAATTATCTCTAGCTGTATTCATTTCGGCTTCCCTTTTGATGAGTAAGGTCATGAAATTTCTATCATTATTGATTTTCTCACTATACTTTTGCACAAAATCTAAGGTTAAACTTATAATCTTGTTCATAATTCTAGTAGGTAAACCACAAACCAAGTTACAAGTTGACGTTCCAATAGCCTTCTTAAATCTAATCCAGTTAGTCCATAATGCAGATTGCAAGTAATCGATCCAATTTCATGGATTTCCATCCATTGACTGCTTAATATTGGAAATGAGCTTTTTATTTGTGGATTTAGCAACATCATTTTCTTGAGGATAATAATTTGAGGAAGAAAATAAAAAGATGGATTTTTCCAATGCCCATGTTATAAATTCTTTAGATTGAAAAGTAGGTCCATTGTTGGATACCAACACTTCAGGTAGATCAAAATGACTTAAAATGTAATCTTCCAAGAATTTAATCACATTTGATACTAAAATTTTCCTTAAAGCCTTTGCTGTAGACCATTTGGTAAAGTAATCCATAGTTGTGAGAACAAGCTTATGTTCTACTCTTGAAGGAGTAAGTGTATGAATAAAATCTAAGTCCCATTGTTGAAATGGTCTATCGACAATTACTGGTTTTAAAGGAGCTCTAGCCTTTTTGATTTTTGATCCATGAATTTGATAGTTGTAACATATTTGAATTTTCAAACTGATATCTTGGTACATAGTAGGCCAACAAAAATTATAGTGAAGTATATGTTGCATAGTAGACTTAGGATATTCATAGAAGAAATTAGAATGATCATGGAATTGTTCTAAGATATGACCAATTTGATCATCGTGACCACAGTTCAACAAAGCCCCTCTAAAATCCTTTCTGTATAAAATTCCATATTTAACTACAAATTTATTTGCCTTTCTAAAGAAATCTCTCTTCTAACTAGTAGTTAGGTTATTCGGAACCTTCCGTTTATCAAGGAATTCTAGAATTTCATCATGCCAATTCCCTTCATAAGTCTTAAGTGCACATGCTTCATCTTCCATTCCTTTAACAGTTTTGCATATTTCCAATGATAACCTAAATCTAAAACTTTGAAGCTTTATGAGGCACTTTCCTCTTTCAATCCAATTTCATTTTGGACTAAGAATTGTTTGATTGTAGGCTCTATTAGCATCATATGAACTACTGAGCTTCCCAAGTAATATTTTAAATGCTGAAGTATCTTAATAACTGCAAATGCTTGTTTCTTTAATTTTGAATAATTTAGCTCTGAACCTTTCAAATGATACCTAAAAAATCCAATTGGTTCATCTTGACCTTTATCGTTTTGAGTTAAAATAGTAGCAACTGAGTCATTTGAAGCAAAAGTATATAACCAAAAGTCTTCTTTTAATTTTGGCTTTACCAAGTATGGAGCTTCTTGTATAGCTTTCTTAATTTCTACTAATGCTCTCTCTAATTCTAATGTTTTCTCTAAGACATCTTTCCTTAGCATATGCATCAAAGGTTTAGTGATTTTAGTGAATCCAAGGATAAATTTCTTAATAGAATTTATCTTTCCAAAGAAAGATCTAAGAGACTTTTTACTTGTAGGGTGCTCAATATACATTTTTTTGGATTGAATGAAATACCATACTCACAACATCTGTCAAAACCTTGTTGTAGATGACCAATATGATCTTTCTTCTTTTTTGAAAAGATAGTAATATCATCCAAATAAAGTACAACAAACTCACCTATTAAACCTTTAAAGGCTAAATCCATTTTTCTTTGAAAATTAGCTCCATCATTTGACAATCCAAATGTCATTCTTTGGTAAGCAAAAGTTTCCCACTTGGTGATAAATGTTGTTTTATATCTATCATATTTATCTACCAGGATTTAGTTATAGCCTGAAAATCCATCTAAGAAAGAATATACCTAACAACCTTATACTTTAATCAATATCTCACAATTCTAGGAAGTGGATATTTATCTTTTTCTGAAGTTTCATTCAAATTTCTGAAATCCACACAATGTCTAATATCACCATCCTTCTTTCTTACTGGTACAATATTAGCAAGCCATGTCGAATATCGAACCAGATATATGATTTGAGCTTGCAATAACTTCTTGATTTTAGCTTCCATAACTAACTCAAATGATGGATTAAATTTCATTTGCTTTTGTTTAACTACCTTACAACTATCTATCAAAGGAATCTTATTATTTATTGCATCTAGTCGAAAAGTTTTAAGATCATCATAAGACTAAGAAAAATTTTCCAAATTATTTTTCAAGAGTAATAATAGATTTTGTTTGAAGGCTAAGTCCTTTGCCTTGATGATATTTTACATCTTTGATACATCAGTAGATTCGAAATTCACTACTTCATAACTTTAATCATTTGGATTTTGTATATCCTTTCTAGTAAGTTGATTTTTACTGAATTCATGTTCACAAGCAATCAATTTTTTTTAAATCAAATTTTTCTTAAACCTTGACATTGTTTTGGGTATAATTTAACTTTTAAAATCTTACTTATTTCTCAAGAATCTAAGTAACTGATTTTTATCTTTGCATACTTGTAAATGTTTTAAGTTATCTGGTATTGAAGGTTAATGTTCATTCTCAATTTCTTATACCTTTATAACCTTCTATTTTTTTCACATCTAATGATGAAGTTGCTTTTACCAAGTCATTTGCTATGTAATAATCTTCTTTATCTATATGTTTTATTTGGTAGTGATGAAATTGATCCAATATTTTGCAAATGAGATATTTATACAAGAATGAGCTTTCTAGCACACAATTACCTTTAATTTTTTCACTTACCAATATTGAATCTCCCTTTATGGTGAGTACCTTAAATCCTTTTTCCAAGGTTGTTTTAATTCCAATACACAAAGTTTTGTATTCAATCTTGTTGTTAGTATAAGGGAAGGATAGATGAATTGCTTTGAATATTTTGGGGGGGGTTATCTTTTACTAGAACTATTTCAACTCCTACATCTTTAGAGTTACAAGAACCATCAAAGTATAGCTCACATTTGCTCTCATCTTTAGATTCTTCTTTGTTTAATTTATCAACTCCTTAAAGCATGTAGATTATGGTTTCAAAAATTCTAATTTCAATGACTTTATTCTTTCCATCTATAGTAATATTCTCACTCATCAAGGGTTCACTATAAACATATATTTGATTTGGCTCTCCTTTCCAATGTAATCACATATGTGAGTAATTCATTGTTATGTAACCTAAGAAATTCTTACTTCAACTTCTACTCAATAGAATATTATGTGAACCTGGCATGTATGCAACTTGAATAGTTAGTATACTTTTGATACAAGGTTCAGAAGCAATTTGTAATAAAACATTGGGCAGTTGACTCACAATATTCACTCTGCTCTTATCCACTTACATAATTTTTTATTTGATTTTTTAGGAATCAAACCAAGTTTTTTGCATATAGTCAATGACATGATAGTAGAGGTAGCTCCAGAATCGACTAAAAAATTGTGAAGATATTTTTCTTTTAATTTCATTGTCAAAAGAAAAGGAGGATCTTCCTTGTTAGAAGTACAATTATAACTAGTTTTTGTTTTATTATCATAGTTGGACACATAGCTTAACTCTGACTCTCCAACTCTCTTTTTACCTTTAATAAACTCTAAGGCCTTTCTTTGATAATCACCTATCTGTAGTAATTGGTAAATGCTAATGCTGGCCCTGATATGTTTGAGATCTTTAATCAAATCATATTTTTCATCTCCATAAAAGCTTGGTTTCTTTATCCACTTATAGAAATACTGATTTTGAGTTCTTCCTTCTACTTGATCTTCCTTTTATTTCTTTCTTTTCTACTTGGTTAGAAAATCTTTCTATTAGTAGATGGATCAAAAATAACATTTGGAGGCCTTGAAGTAGTTAATCTTTCTTTTGATCATAGATTACATTCATTTTCTTCATTATTGTTACACTCATCATCTGAGGATGTATCCTCTTCAGAACTTAATACAGAAGAAGCATCACTAGATCCATTGTTAGAAGATTTGCTTGCATAATGAACGCTATATAGCTCATCATCTAATTCAATATCAAGGACATTGGACATAATAACTTACTTTTATCCTCATCTTCTACTAACTTAGTATCTTCATGCTTATGTTTTCTATTTTTCTTTTCCTCTTTGATTTTAACTTTTGTCAAATCTTTCTCTAATTTCACTATTTTGTTAGACACGTGTCTCATTAACTATCCTTTTTCAGATTCTTTGATTTCTAACTCTTGTTCTACTTTAATATGGGATGGCCCTGGTAATGCTTTAAGTTGAGCAAAATCTTGCATAAGAATCATCATCTTCTCTTCTTCCTTTTGAGTTATGATAATTTCTTCATGATTCAAGTTCAACTTTTTTTCTAATTGTATAGCTTCACTAAAGTAGTCATTCAGTGTTATCAACTTTTGAGTTCTTCTTAATCAAATTAAAATATTGGGATTCACATCCTTAAGATGAGTATCTATATGCATTTCATTTAATGATTTATATTATCTTTGAAAGAGTTCACAAATTCATTGAAACTTAATATTGAAATCTCTATTTGACTCTTTAACTCCTTACTTAGCTTGTACTAGTCCATAGTATAGTTTTTTTTATCTAATTAATTATCAAACTAGGCCAAGAAAAGACTTTTCATACCATCTGAACTTGTGATGCTATTGCTTGGTAAGCTCAAGTACCAAATCTAAGGCATATCCTTTAAATTTGCTACAAATAATCTACAAGCTTGATCTTGATGTTGAATGTTTGCATGAGCGAAAGCTAACCCAAATATGTGAATATACTCTTCAGCCATGTAAGCTTTTTTAGGAATAAAAGGCTCAAGAAAATATTTGTGAACTACCCTAGAAATATCATTATAGTTTTGAAATCCTAATGGTGTAACTCTTTGCCAAGGATTTGCCATCATATTAGATTTCCTTTTGATTGTTGAACTCTTATACTTCTTTAGTCGTCTCTTATAAATTGATGAGTGGCGAGGTACCCCTACACTCAACCATACGAATATGAGCGTCTCACGTGCGATCTGTTTGAACTCCAAGAACTAAGTGCTTACGTGCCTTAATGGAACACTTAAGGTTAATCAATCGCTATCTTCCCAAGCTTACTTATATTGTCACAGTTGTATGGTTAAGTAAGCTTGAGGTATGTGATTTTTATATCTTTTATCTTTTTAATGTCATATGTTAATAGGGAGAGGTGAAGAGAACTAAATGACTAACTTTCATTAACTATTCACTAACTAATTTCTAATTTTCCTAGCATCAGTATTGATTCCCACTTGCCGCACACACCCTGAACTATTGCAACACTGCTGGGATTACCAAATGCTACTTGTTATTGGGTTACCAAGTGTTACACACGTGCTCGAAGCGGTCGTACTGAATGCACTTAACTAGGAGAGTCAACGGTTGAGAGAGATTGATTATCTAGGAAAGAATTTAAACATTTAATAATAATTAAATCCTATTTAGCTTAGTCCACATGCTGAAAGGTTTATTAGAAAGTTCATCTTTATTGCCATACACAAATGTGTGCTCAAGTACAATTTGCTTGAATAAAGATCTGTTCACTTTAGGACTCCTACTGCGGGCACATGGAAATTATTCCAACTCTAGAATGGTAAAACTGCTATAGTTTGGCTAAGGTCTAAGTCTAGATGCCTAAAACAGGGAAAGCTGCCTCTTATTTATAGATGTTGTGGCGGGCTGTGATATCGCGTATGCGAAATCGCGGCTCATCATACCCCCATGACTAAATGAAAACTCGTCCTTTAGTTCCTTATAAAATATTGGGAAGGTATGTGATTATTGACTTGAATGACACTAATGGTGAATGGGGTGACATGTGAATGGATCATCATTACAATACATGACAAAATTAGTGTTCATGATAATAAGAGTGAACAGTATACATATTTGACATCCAGTCTTATTTGGCAACTGAGAGAGAAGAGAGAAGAGAGAGAGAAAAGAAGAAGTCTACTGCTGCTGATGCCAAGATTGCACTTTTTGTTATCCATCCATAAGCACACCATCAATCTTGTTCCTTGCATAACTACTCCAGTACCAGCCCATTCCAAGTGTTTCCTCTAGGTCCAATCCATTGGTGTATGATTGCCATATGCACACACAACACAATCTTATATTAGTGTTGGTGACCGTTTGGGATGCGACCGCCAACGAGTGTCCTCGAACAGGATTTAGGTGCTTGCTGGTCTTCTGGCAACACCAAGGCTCAGATACCTCCAAATAGACTCAGTAGTTAATGTGAGTATGTGTGTGT
>MNCI01022234.1:95832-126974 GCA_015680685.1 Gnetum montanum
AGGTAATAAATAACATGTAATAAAACCTATCCATGTACTGCAAGGTTTATCTACAAAGCTTGTCTTTATTGCTGTACACAACTTGCGTTCAGGTACAAAGTTCACTTAGGGATTCCTACTGCGGGCACATGGAAAATATTCTATCTATGGAGTGATCAAACTGCCAGAGTTTCCCTACTTCTAGCCTAGGATTGAAATGAGGGGAGTGCTGCCTCTTATTTATAGATTTGGTGGCGGACCACGATATCGCGTACGCGATATTCCATGGGATGCGATATCGTGACGGCCGCGATATCGCGGTGCATGCGATATCACGTCTCATTAGTTGTGATAAGGATGAAAAGAAGGAATTGAGATTATCAGGATATTCATCAGTAAATCCCAGTGGATCATGATATATATATATCTATATTGTTGCCCTGTGAAATGCAATGCTGATAATTATAAAAGGAGAACAACACGTTGGTGATCCTGTACTCATCAGCAGAGATTTGTGAGCTTGCTTGAGGAACGGTGCTGCTATTTTTTTCCCTTAAATTAAATAAAGGTTGTTATTAACTGCATTTGAACTCTTATTCTTTTTCTCTCAAACCTGAAATTCTTGCCACTTCTCCAACTATCAAACTGCAAAAACCTTTAACCAATTTTATCATGCCAACCTGTTTCATGAAATGGCCAAAATGTGCCAACAATTAGCAAGGGTAAATTAATCACAATGTAGTTGATACCTTGCTTCAGTGTAATGTCCATTGGCTGAGTTGTGATATGGCTAATGCGAATTTTGGAGATATAATATTGGTGACTACCCAAGGTGTAGGCATTAGGAGAAAATTGAAAAAATTGGACCAGCACCCCCATGACTGAGAGCGAACCTCCGGTAGCGAGAGAATGGAGAAAAAGAATAAGGAATAAGGAAGATGGAGAAAAAGAAACAACAGTAACACCGATAAAATGGATGTCAGGGATGGAAATGAACAAAATAAAAGTTGATCGTGAACATGTTTAAGGGAAAGAAATTAATTAATGCACCCAATAGGAATGCTAGTGGGTCCTCCCCAAAGTAGGCTCATGCCCTTAATGCCCTGACAATCCCACATTCAAAGAGTCCATAGGCTCTAGAAATGTCATTTGGAAGCAAGAGTTAAAGCCTTAACCATAAGAATTTACCAAAAAGAAAACAATGCATCAACGAAAATATGGACCATTGATACAACTGGCAATGAGGTGGAAAATGGAGAAAGAATGATGGAAAGAAGAGAATGGAATGGATTCTCAAGAACAAGGTGGTGTACAGCCCCTTGTGTATTAATGGTTAATGTGACTTAGTAGATCTCATTCCAAATCTAGTCTCAAATAATTCACATTTAGTGACTTCACATTAATACCCTTGGCCAATCCATCCACTTGAAGTAGCAAAAATGCTTCCACTACAAAGTCACCACCATTTCGATGAAATGTAAAGGGGAAAGAGTAGGAAGCGAGAAAGAGCCTTAGTTAGAGGGAACATGTTTGTTTAGTTCCATAACCAGTGCTTGTAGCCTAGATGATTATTTCTTCTAAGGGGTGTGCTTTGAATTCTCACTTTCTCACTTTTTCTTCTCTTTTTTTTATGTGTTTTGCGTGAGAACCACAGCATGCAAAGACTTATTATTTTTATTAGTTCAGCTTCCCGATACTAGAGCAACGTCGAAATGGTAATGAAAACCCAAGAAGAAAACAACCAAGCACCCAAGAGAATGGCTAGCACAAATGCATCAAATCCCCTTGAAGTCACACCCTTTTCAATCCTTGAGTCATTCCTTAGTTTGAGAAATGCCCAGTCACTAATTCGTTAATAGTTCTTGTTATTGAAAGAAGGGGATTGTACAGTTCCAAGCCAAGAGAGACCATAGAAATTTATGGATGCATGGGTGATGTGGACTCATTGCCTATTATATCAAAAGAACCATACCTTAGTATCAACATTATAACTCAAAGGTAAAAACCAAAAATTATCAATCAATGGAATATAGTTCATACCATCTTTAGGAGCACTTATTAGGTGACAAACTTAACAAAATAAATAAACATACAAAGAAATGAAAGAGGATAAGCGATGTTGCAAAACAAAAACAAGAAAAATTAAAGAAATTTTTGAAACAAAAATGTGTAAAATAAAAACTTAAAAAGGAATTGAGGGCCTTGATTGATCAGCATAGGTGGCCATCTCCCCCATGACTAAGTTGGAAGGGGGAGATCTGAAATAATGAGTGAGGTCATCCTTTCTCCAATGTGTTATGTGCATTGACCGTTTTAGATTCATGGTAAGGTTTAGGCTATTGCACATTAATTAGTAATTTTTTAATGGAGTGTTTGTTCAAAGTTTTTGGAAATTTCTAGCTTCCCCCTATTGATGTTTTCAAGTTAAGGGTTGGAAGTTGGCAACACTCTTGATCTAGTGTATCTATGCTTTTGACGTGGGCATAAGTTGTTTCCCCAGTTAGTTCCATGCATGTTGGTGAGTTGCTCTCCTGATCAGCTATCAACCACTGGGTGTTTTGTTGTTGTGTGGTTGCTACATACAAGCACTTGTGTATGTTAATTTCTTGGGCATATCGGTTGCATGCAGACAATGTTGAACAATCCTGTACGTAATGACACCCTGTATCACTGTATGTGATGCATGGAACTTTCTTTCTCTCAATCTTTCGAAAAGTGTTTTTCTTAGATATTTCCAAGGAAAGATCGTGGATTCCTAGGCATGCATTTATGGTACATAGCCATGCCCTTCCCCTTATTATTGAGAAGTCCCTTTTGTCATTGTTTACTTGTATCACTAGGAAATTAGCTGGGTATGACCACCCACACACAGTGGTAACCATGTCCTCCACTAGTCCCAAGGGAATAGTGATGGACTGGTTATCCAGCTCTAAGCGAATATTGCTCTTCTTTAGTGGAGGAAGGTTCTAGGATTTATACATCTCTTGTGATATTAAGTTGATTCTAGAACCTGAGTCCAGAAGAGCTTTACATGGTTCATTCCCAGTGACTTGGAGATAAATTAAAGGTCTTCCAGGATTAGATAGTTTCCTAGAAAGGTGGCCCTCCTTAATCTAGTCAATGATGACATGTGTTAACATAACTATGTGTGTTGAGCTCTATTTTTGGTTTGAAGGGAGCTCTAAAGCCTTATTTGATGGAGAAGCATTCAGAGACTCAACCGCTCATGGTTGTGAGAGCTTGTTTGGATTGTTGGTTCTGAAGAAAGATCTTCTCTTTGTACGGTTGTTAGAACCAGCAATGGGTTGAAGGTTCATAGCTCTCGTAGCAGTGTGTTACTGCGGTTGAGTGGGAAGTTCCCCTTGCATCACTAGAGTGGGTGGTAATGGAGCTATCAGTGTGAGAGTTGCGGATGGATTTGGAGGATGGTATTTATGTGATGTGTCTCCCCTAGGAGAAGGAGTCCTATAATACTCCCAAGCTTGGTAGTGACATTGTGGTGTCATGTGACCAACAGAGTCATGTGGAGAGATTAGCTGCTGCATGTAGTAGCCATATGGACCTGGTTGCCGGTAAGAGTATTGTTGCCTTGGTGGTGGCAACCCCCATGACTATGGGTATTTCCATTGCTAGTGTTGCTCAATAGGTTGTGGGGAGTTCCAATTGGATAATACGTTAATGGTTGGTGGAACTTCCTTAGGTTACCTTGGGAATAAGGTAACCATCGGGGTGCTTGCTGTTTGTTAAGTTGTGGGTTAAGTGCGTACACCCTAAACTCTTACAGATGTGAGATTACTAGGAAAAATCCCTTAGGATGATCATACTGGCATATCTCACATCCACTGTCATTGTCCGTATCAGAATCCACAACCTCTTCGGTGATGGCCATTTTACCCTTACCTTTGTTATGTGCATGGTCTAAATCCCTCTTTTTCTTTTTGTCATAGTCACTACCTCGCTCCTTAGACTCCTCTACGATTTTGAGAACGGTTTCAAATCTACTATCTAAGGAGTCCCACATTTGGTCTACCTTTGCTGACACTTCTATTGTTAATTTTTGGAGTAGCAAGGTTTTCCTATTCACCATCTCTTCGAGTGGTGACTCTTCCTCCTCCTCACAGAATCTCACTTCTCTTTTTCAGAGGGAAGGATCACGGTTGTACTCTTTCGCACTTTCTCTCTTATGTAGCTCCCCTTCTTCCTTAGCTACTTGCTCCAGCAATCTATGAACCTGATGGGACCTAAGCTTCAATAGTCTCCCTTGGGCATACGTTCCAAGGGTTCTCTTGGTTTCATGCCTAAGTCCATCTACAAGATGGTGTAGTTGATCTTGTTGTGTGGAACCATGGCCTGGGCAACGATGTAACAGTGCATAGTAATGGCCCATGGCAGCATCCAAGGGTTCGTGATTTCCTTGCTTCCATCCTTGGATTTTCTTTCGTAGGTTGGACACCCAGGAGTACGTTTGATACTTATCATTAAACAGTTCTAGCATCGTACTCCACCTTCGAATGGATTCCGGTTCTAAGGACTGGTACCAGCTTTCCGCTTCTTTTACTAGTGTCCTTGGGAACAACTTTAGTTTTTGCCATTCATTCTCAATATTCTACAACGTACATGCATCGTGAAATTCTTGTAAGTGGTTTTGAGGATCAGCGTTGTATCCCCCCTCAAATCGTGAGATATTATTCATGTCTAACCTCTTGATCCTGCTATCTTTTTGGTGCCTTGTGGGAATTCTTATGGCCTCCGTGATGTCTAACATGCTTTGGGTTGCAAGTAGGGGTTCTTCATGGTCATTTCTTTCATAGCGTCTATGATGCCTATGTAGTTCCCTACTCTCCCTTCTTCGATGTTGTGATTCCCTAGAGTGCCCTCGTCCTCGTTCTTGACTCTCTCGTCAAGGTTTCTCACTTTGTTTACCTTTATCCTCATCGTTAGGTTCCTTATGACTACACCCTAATACTGAAGGAGAGGGTGAATGTGATGATGAAGGTGAAGAAGAAGGAGAACCATCGCCATGATGATGTTTCCTACCTTCTCTTCGGTGGTCTCGGCCCCGATCGTGATGGCGATTAGACTGCCCGTCCTTATCATGTATTTGTGTTCCCTCATTGAACACTTGGTGTTCGTGGGGATCAGAACTAGGATTGTGAATCATGGAGTGAAGGTTCTGATACACCACTTCCTCACCATCTTTAGGAGGGGGAACATCGTTTTGTGGAGAACCTACTGAAATAGGTTCACCACCCTCAATTTTTCTTAAGATGGGTGGAGTGTTATGGGGTCCTTTGCCCTTCAACGATGTATAGTATCTCTCCTGTTGCAAGTCCCTTTGACATTGCGCTTTTGTGGGATGGTAGTACCTTATGTCATAATCATATGCAACGTACTCTATGCACAACTATGACATGCCTATTCATGCAAGAGCACGAAGGAGCATGTTGGGGACTACTCAGTCTAGAGGCAACACTAGGTTACCCTCCAAGTCTCTCCAATGCAATTGTTCATCTTGATGGAGAATAAAGGTAAAGTCAGGTACATATTCATCATGATGAATATATACCACACCGAATTGTTGAGGAACTGGTGGATCTTGGTTACATGTGTTGTGCCGCCGATTGTCTCTTGTGTTGGTCTAGGCGGTGAAGTGCTTTTGTGTGAAGAAGAAGACATTTTAGTCTTTATCAGTGTGCTGTTTTACCATTTTCTTATTTTTCTTTTGATAAAACCTAAGGGTTCGTTCTAGCGTCCTAATGATGTGAATGATCTTCTATGTTATACGTAGTGCACAAACAACTAAGTCCCCAGCAACAGCACCAATGATGAGTGGCAAGGTACCCCTACACTCAACCATACGAATACGAGCATCTCACACGTGATCTGGTTGAACTCCAAGGACTAAGTGCTTATACGCCTTAATGGAACACTTAAGGTTAATCAATCGTTGTCTTCCCAAGCTTACTTGTATTTTCACAGTTGTATGGTTAAGTAAGCTTGAGGTTTGTGATTTTTATATATTTTATCTTTTTAATGTCTTATGCTAATAGGGAGAGGTGAAGAGAACTAAATGAATAACTTTCATTAACTATTCACTAACTAAGTTCTAATTGTCCTAGCATCAGTATCTGTTCCCACTTGCCACACACACCCTGAACCAGTGCAATGTTGCTGGGATTACCAAATGCTACTCGTTACTGGGTTAGCAAGTGTTAAACATGTGCTTGAAGTGGTCGTGCTGAATGCACTTAACTAGGAGAGTTAAGGATTGAGAGAGATTGATTATCTAGGAAAGCATTTAAACATTTAATGAAATCCTATTTAGCTTAGTCCACATGCTACAAGGTTTTTCAGAAAGTTCGTCTTTATTTCCATACACAAATGTGTGCTCAAGTACAATTTGGTCGAATAAAGATCTGTTCACTTGAGGACTCCTACTGTGGGCACATGGAAATTATTCTAACTCTGGAATGGTAAAACTGCTATAGTTTGGCTAAGGTCTAAGTCTAGATTCCTAAAATAGGGAAAGCCGCCTCTTATTTATAGATGTTGCGGCGTGCTGCGATATCACGAACGTGATATCGTAGGGGCGGACGCAATATTGCGGATGCGATATCATGTACACGATATCGCGGCTCATCATAAACTAATATACCAAACAGAGGGGATGATCTTACTATCCTTCTAGTCTTTACTCTACTACTTGTTCCAAAATCCAAAATCTTCTTTTGTTCTTCTTCTAATGTGTAATCAGTCTTATAATCAAGATTTTCTTTTGAGCCTTTAAAATCTTGCAAACTATTAGTCTATTTGGTCATGAACTAAAAATAGTATCTAATGTCTTAAACCCTTCTCGCAATAAATAACTATTAGTGTGCTAGGACTATCAGACTTATGAACTTATAGAAAAAAATTTTAGCCCTACTACTAGTGCCAAAAGAACTATTGATGACCATTTGGGATTGGCGCCAATGAGCTTCTCCAAACAGGGTTTAAGTGCTCGTTGGTCTTTAGCAACACCAAGGCCCAGATACCTCCAAATAGACTCCGTAGTTATAAAACATACTAAATGTGAGTATGTGTTTGCTATTATGAATGTTGAAATGATTAGGTTATGTATGAAATTGTAATTGGCTATCATAAAAGAGATTCAACTATCTTTGTCAAATAATGTAAGTTGTTTGAGATTAATATTTTGTTTAATCACTTAGTTTATATGGTTCCTACAATACCTACTTGTAACAAATAAAATTTTACAAAAACATTTAAGCAGAATTTTATCAATCTACTGCTAATTTTCCCTAGAGAGAAATTTCCACAAGAAAACTAGAAATAGAGTGAGATTCAATTGACTTAGAACGAGAAAGAAAAGAAAGTAGATTTGTGTGAAACCTCAAATATTTAAGTAAGATAAATTGATACGAGTAAACATCTTGCATTCAATCTATTCCTAATTCAATAACTATGAATTTTCTAAACTTTATGAGCTCAATAAATAGTTTCATAAAGATGATTTTATTATATTACCAAAAATTGCTACATAGAAGTACAAAGTATGAGTCTCTATTTTGGCTAGTTAATAGTTGTTAAAGATTGTATTCAATAGAGTTTTCAAAAATTTGACAATTTCTTGATTGAAATACTAAAGAAATAAACTTTAAAAATAAAGAAGCTATTTTAGTCCCATCAAAGTATCCAAGATTTTCCTAGATTCTCTATGCTCAAAACAAGTAATTTTTTTAAGACATTACCATTAAATTGCTCTTGAGGCTTTTTAACAACATAAGTTCTTTTATGACAAATCTTAATAGGAGTCTAATGCTGTGCAAAAATAGAGCTATTAAAGAAACCTAAGACACATTCCAAAATTAAATGTTGTACATAATTAATGTCTTTAGCAAACCATCTTACAAGAATTCTTCAAATATCTTTTTAACTATCTTCCTCTTCTCTTCTCCTCCTTTATTTATTCTACATTAGAGCCTTTTTATAGTGGCTTTAAGTAGTTACATTAATCATGAGGAGTTAAGGATCTTACAAATATCTTAGGAATATACATTTACAACTTCCTTGGGAGTTATAACTTCCATGGAAGTTATGAGACTTTTAAGCCACATTTTGCAACTATATCCTTATGAATTATAACCCTACAAATATCAAGGAGGTCTATTTATAACCTTCATGGGAGATTATAACTTCAATTGGAATTTTTAAATTCCAAAAATTAATGTTTTATGACTATAAATTTTCCCATTTTGAAACCATAAACCTTCCCCTTTCTAGAAAAACGTTGTAATCTAAATAAACCTTGTTTCTTCATTTATAATAATTCATTTTACTTTTGAATTAAATCATTGTGAAGGTCATATGACCTTAACAAATGTGGTTGATTTTTGGCATGCCCCACATTGATGCTTATCTCCAAGGCCTTCATGCCCACTATTGTGCTACCTCCATTATGTGTGTTCTTGGTGTGTCTTGCATTCCTCATTTTTGGTTCCTATTGTTATGGCTTGGGATGGCACTTCCACCAACATCTCCTTTGGTTCTCTGGACTCATCACCACTTGGTGTTACTTAGTAACTACTACCTTCATTGTGAAGAAGAAATTATGGATTCAAGCCATACTCTAGCTTCATGGCATGCCTTGTTCTAATTTGTGGGTTCTATGCCTTGCAACCACGTAATTCCCTATAGAATGGAACTCTCATCTGTGCAGTAGGAGAGGAACTACATTTCAAACTCAAGTGCTACCATGAAAGATGCCATGAGGGATACCCTTTATTTAGGGTTCTTAGACCTTGCAAATTTTTAGTATTTAATAGCTGCTACTTTATGGCTTTTGTTTAAAATGTTAAATTGTTGATGCTTCTAGTTTTGATTATTTTTTTAGAACACCGATTTATATAGATATGCTCCTTTACATAGTTACTAGGCTTATTCTTTTGTAAATCTAGAATTCTCATTTGTTTATGACTATACTTAGTATTTCTATAATTTTCTTTTGTGGTAGGGGTTCTTGTTTGAAATATTAATGAATTTCTGAGCAATTTTGTCTACTATTTTTTAAACACTATTTAATAAGGATTTTGTTAATTTTATGTCAAAATTATAGTCTTGCTCTTCCAATGTTTATTTCTTCACTTGGATTGGGTATTTTCCTTTTGTTTAATTTAAGATTCTTAGCTCTACAACTTAATTTTCTGCCACCATTTGAAAACCACTTGATGAGCAGTGAGGTAACCCCTATGTCCAACCATACAAATCACAAGCGTTCACATGTGATCTAGTAGAATTTTGTGAACTTTATAGTTTCTAGTGCACTAGTCTTCTAGGCAGTAAACCTTGCCCTAAGGTCATTTGTTGTCTTCTCAATTACACTTGTGAAGTACATGGTATGGTTTGTTGTCTTCTCAATCACACTTGTAAAGTACATGGTATGGTTAAGTGTAATTGAGACATACGATTTTCATAGTTTTATGTTTTATAGTCTTAGTGCTTGAATAGAGATAAAGACAAGGTAATTTAATGGCTAATTCAATGTAGCTAACCTAGTAGCCTCTAGTCAATCCTAACATAAGTATCTGGTTTCACTTTCCATACACATCTTGAACCCACATATCCACTGCTAGGTTGCCAAGTGCTACACTACTAGGCCTATCAAGTAGTAATGTTGCTGGGATTAACAAGCGAATACATGTTACACTTGAAGTGGTCATACTTATGTATTTAATCTATCTAGCTTACCTTGCTCAATTATCTTAATTAGCTTAATTATTGGAAAACATTGAATAAGTAATTGAAAACATTAAATGCATAAATAAAATATTTAATCTATCCAAAATGCTATGAAGTTTATCAGAAAGCTCATCTTTATTACTGCACACACTATCATGCTTAGGTATAACAATGCTTGAATAAAGATCTGTACATTCAATGACTCCTACTACGGGCACTTGGGAAACATATTCTAATTTTCAAATGGACAAACTGCAAGAGATTTGCTACTACTATGAGACTTGATTACCATAAATGTGTTTGGTGGCTCATATTTATAAACTGAGATAGACCTCTACATCAATGAGGTTGTGTTGACGTAATTGACTATGTCAATGGGGCCTAGTTGATGGGGCCTCATTAACTCAACAGACTGCATCAAAGGGGCCTTGTCGATTGGGCCTAGTTGATGAGGCCTCATTGACACAACAAATTGCATTGATGGGGCCTCATTGACGAGGCCCAGTTAATGTGAAAAATTGAAACTCAACATACCCCCACTACTGAATGAAAACTTGTCCTTGAGTTCTTTACAAAATTGGAGAGGTATGGAATTATTGATTGACTTTGAAATAATAAAACAAAACAAGAGAAAATGGACATAATAACTGAGTGCCCAATGTAGGGAGGACACAAAATTGAACATCATGACATGATTCTTCAAAACTAAATATCACATTCTTTGATGGCATGAAGTTGATGGAGAAGGTCAAACAATCCTAGATGGTGGTAGCTCTTGAGGTTCTAAGGGATCTTCACTAGCTTCAAGCACATGTGGTGGCAGAGGCAGCTATGGTTGTCTTATTAGTACTGCTACTTTAGCTGGAAGGTGAAAAAAAATCTAATAACACTTTCATTTTCTCTTCTTTACTCTTGGGATTGTTCATAGTCCACACAGCTTTGTTGATGTCAGCTAGGGTTGGAACATCCCAAAGACAAGGCAAAATAGGAAAGAGCTCCTTAACATTGATAAACTAGGCCATGAATTGCTTGCATTCAATGTTGAATGCTCAAAGTGTGTCTTGCAACATCTGGTAGTCGTTCATTCTTTTGGTCAAGTTCTCTGCAACTAATCTCTGGTTAGTGAATTTTGCCTTGAGAACCTCAAGTTTAGCATTTGCAACTGTAAGCTTTTGCTTGGTGTCTTTATGTTGGCCTCATACAGCAAGTACAAGCTAGCCACTTTCTTTTCAAGTTCAGACCATGGTTGTCTAGCAGTCAATATTACCAAGGTTGCATAATAGAGATTGGATAGCTCCATGTACTTCGTCATCTCTTTAATCTGCAACTTCTTCATGCAAATTTTTACCTTGTTGTAGGCATCAATCTCATTGACAATGGATTGTCATAATTCTCTACATTATGGTAGTTTTTGGAGGGCCTCATTAACTTTTTCCTTTGCTAGTTGGATATGCTTTTCATTCACCTCCTTTTATAAGCCAACTTGGTCTCTATAATGATTTTTAACTTTCTTGAATTTTAGAGCATTGTTCTTCTAGGCAGCAATCTCAATAGCTAACTTTTGGTGTAAGGTGCGGACCTCTTCCATGGAGAGGTTACGATTTTTTGTTGTCATTCTTCTCAATTTGACATTTTCCCTAGCAAGTTACTCCTGCTATTGATGGATAAATTCTTCTAAATATTATTTTGTGTATCAACATTCCGCAAGTGATGGTTTTCTGTGGTCAAGGTCTCATTTTTTGGCAAGTCTACATCAAGTTCTTCCATACTATGTGAGTTTCTGTTTCTACTATTGATTGATTAAAAACCATTGTTACCATTTCTCCCTTAACCCACTTAGGATGTTCTTGAAGTTGTTGAAAAGCTTCATCTCATACCAATGTAGGGTTAATAAGAGCAGGGTCATCAATTCGGACATGCAATTTGGCAACTTCCACAACCAAGTGTTGATTATGTGCTTGAGGTATTTCAAGTTGCCTTTCCAAGATGAGGCACTTTCCCTTTGCCTCCAATAGCTCTGACTAGGTTGTAGTGAATGTATCTAGAAAATCAAAGATTCTCGAATCAGTTGCCTAGTTCCCACCAGTTGATCTAGTAGTTATTCATGTTAGGATGTACTTAATCTTCTACTAATTGTTCCTATGGACACTTGCACATCTCTTAGTGTAGAACATCTAGTTTAGGCACTACAAGTTTGTTTAATTCCTTAGTGACTCGATTAGCAATGGTCTCTATAACTGTCTCTTACCCTTGGTAATACATCACCAATACAATTTCCTCCTCATCCTTCTCCAAGTGCACTAAAAAGGAATCAACATTCCTAGAGATTTTTGGGAATAGATGGTGCTAAGAGAGAGACATCATCACCTCTTGGGCACTTGGATTTGATATCCCAGGCAATTGTGTTCATTGGGTAGATAGCATTGATCCACCTCCCTCCATCTGGTTGATTGTATAAGCCACTTCTCTAAGGTGGCTCATGGTTGATCTGTACATGGATGGATCTCCATTACTAGTTACTACTTATTACTCTTTTTGTTGCAAGTGTTGCTCTTAGAATTTTTGCAAGTGTTCACTTATGAGTAGGTGGTGGAGGTGGACGTTGTTGCACCTCTTTTGTGATCATGGCAGGCATCTTATGCTTCATCATCTTAGCCCACGAAGCACTAAGAGCATGTATGAGTGTATCATTTGCATAATAAACTATCCCTACCCTTTTACATAGTTTTCTAATCAAGTAGGGAAAGGGAAAGATCTTTCTTCCATGTTCATTCTCCTTGAAGCAATTTTCTATCTCTAGATAGATTAGTTATGGAAGATTTGCTAGAAATTTACCACTTAAAGTGGTGCATGCTTGGGTAGAGAAGGCTATCACCTTACTAGGCCTTATTGTTGGATTGAGGTAGTAGGTTGCTATCTTAAAATAAACTCGCTTCACCAGTGTGAGTGTGCCAAACTTCTTACAGTCAACCCCATAACACCATTACATCCACTCCTTCTTTGCTTTGGGGTCACCTTGTGTTGGAAACTCTACCAACTATGTTCCTATGTCTGGTAGCCCAAGGACCTATGTAATGGCATTCATTGAGTAGGACACTTGGATTTCCTTGATTTTCATAGTAGATCTTGCTTTCCTATTATTCTAGAAGAGCTATGTTTCTCCCATGTACCAACCCCCACTAAAAGTGATGATTGGCCACATGGGAGAGGCTTGAAGTTGAGTTTTGATATCTTCTGAAGCCTATTCAAGGAATGGTTTGAAATTCAATTCTTAGAGAATTGAGCATTGGACCTTACAACTTTCAATTATGTCAAGATAGTCCTATGTGAGTATGAATTCCAATCTGGGTACAGGGCTTGGCACTTTGCCTTGTTGTGAATGTTTAGATGTGGCTACCTATTTGGGAATCTATCAGATAGATTCCACCTTAGCCTCATCTCTGAGAGGTCCTATTGCATGGGTTGCCTTAGCCTGTTCTTGGCCATGTTCTTATTAGCCTCTTTCTTCTCTAGGTCGCTTATCTTATGGTTGTGATGGTCCCTCCTCCTATGGTCTTTTCAGTTTGGTGCCATCTATAATCACACATAACAACAAATTACTAATTATTATGTAACTTAGAATGACTGGAATACCTTGTCTCATGAGAGGGTTACATTTGGCTAAGGTGTGATTATGCCTAGATAGATTAAGTAGTTAATTATTAATTTAATCTTGGGTTTACTAAAGTTGTTGGAAGGGTTAAATTATTAAAAATTAATGATTGAATAGCATTTCTCGCTTAACCCTTTAGGGGAGTTAGAAAACTTTTTGAAAAAATTATTATCATAACCTTGGGATTTGCAACCCCCATGACTAAGAGCTTACCTCTGGTAATTACAGGATCAAAAAACAGGGTCATTTGAATAAATAGTATGAGAGTTATAGGCTCAAGAAGGTTTTGGGCTTTGAAAATTGTGAAAACTCCTTAGGTGTTATGGACCAAATGTGAAAAATTCCTAAGTGTTCAATGGTATTTATTGTATTTTTGTATTGCATTAATGGTGCCTCATCAATGAGGCCTAGTTAATGATGTAGCTATTAACCACTATTGACTTTTGTTGACTTGGTTATAACTTGAAAATTACAAAGAGATTTTGAACAAAATCAGGGTCAAATGGAAGCTCAAGCAGCCACAAACATGATGAAAATGTAAGAATAGGATGTTGAAGTTCCAAAAATTAAGAAATTTAGGAGAAATTGTAAAAATGGGGTGGAAATGAGAGTTCAAGGAGCATAGAGTGGTGTGCATAATGGAATATGCAAAAGATAGAATTGTAACGATGTTGAAGGTAAGGGACTTAAGCAACTAAACTAAGAAATATGGAAGTGGGTCCTCCCCATAGTAGGCTCATGCGCTTGTTGCCCTTTCATAAGCTCAACTAAGGAGTTCATGGGCCCCATAGTTGATTAATTGCCATGAAAAGTTAAGGACCAATAAAAAAGGATCTATCTAAGAATTCCAACAAGTCAAACTAAGACATCAAGCATAGCATAGAAACCGGCAGTGAGGTGAGTTATGGCAGCTTAGATGGATGATTGAGAAGGTGAGATGGAATCTTGAATTGAGGTCATAAGAAATCCCTTGTGGAATATGTGTTTAAAATGACCTAAGAAGATCCATCCTTAGTCCAGACCAAAACCAACCTCTTTCAATGACTTCGCATCGCCACTCCAAGATTAATTGACCCAATTAAGACACAAGAGTGCTCCCATCAAACAACAACTATTCCAAAAAGAGAAGAAAAGAGAAGTATGAAGTCAGAGAAAGAGAGGGCCTTAGTTAGAGGGGACCTTTAGGCATGGGTGCATGTCTTTCTAGTCCCATAACAAGTTCTTGTAGCTTGTTTATTTGTCTAAGGGATGTGCTTTGAATTCCCATCATTTTTTTGTTTCTCTCTCTATTTTTTTTGAATGGTAACCACACCATGAAAAGACTTTATTTGACTTCCTATTAGTGGTTGGGATGGAATGGTAAGAAGTTCATGAAAGACACCCAAGCACTCAAGTGAGTAGAAGAGTATAAGGAGTATTGAGTCCCCTTTAAGTCACACCCTCTACAAACCTTTGAATNCAATAATAGTGGCACTATGTCATATAGTAATAAAGCACTTTTATTAGCANATTTTTTTGTTTTGTTTAAGTATGAATTTTCATTATTTTTGCTAATAANTATAAAATAATCAAGAAAAGTTCAAAGGTACTAATGATGATGCAAAATTGGGAAAAATTTTAAAATCAAAAATTTGTAAAATAAATAACTTGTAAAATCAAAAATGTGGAAAAGAAAAAAAATAGAAAAATTAAGAAGCCATATGGATTGTTAACACATATGGCCATCTCCCCCACAATTGAGTTGGAAGGCAAAGATCTGAAAAATGAAACATGGTTGTTTATCTGTTGAGGTGGTAGTTGCAATAGCTTGTCTTGGTTCTAGGAAAGGTTTTACTTGTTAAATGTTGACTAGCTACTTTTTATCTGGGCTTTCAAGCTTGTATATTAACATGGCCCCAGAGGAAAAGGTTTGATCAATTATATAAGATCCCTTCCACAAAATTTGGAATTTTGTCTTTTGGGGTACATGTGTGGGGTTTTGATAGAGAAGCTTATCACTTGGTTGAAATGTTAGTTTCCATATTTTAAGGTCATGATGTTGCTTGTTGAATGCCTTGTGCACCTCATTCAAAGATAGGGCCACCAATCAGTTTTCATCTAGCACATTCAAGTTGATCAATCTTTCTTTCTGTGCTAAACTCAGGTCAAGATCTAGATCATGGGCTATTGAGAGTGTATGGAGCTCAGACTAGATTGGGAGCATTGGAATTTTTTCATACACTAACTCATAGGGAGAGTAGCTAATAGGAAGTATTCATGTTGAGTGATAAGCCAAGAGAGCATTGTTGAGTTTGGTGCTCTAAGCTCTCCTATATTTTCTTATGGTTCTTGTTAACATCTTTGTCATCTCTAGGTTAGTTACCTCTACTTGATCATTAGCTTGGGGGTGGTAGGATGTTGTTAATTTATGTTTAACCCCCAAGCATTGCATCAATTTTCTAAAACTGGCACCTGTGAAATGAGTTCCATTGTTAGAAATTAGTTCATGTGGAACCTTAAACTTATTTAAAACATTTTGTTATATAAATCTAGTAGCAGTGGATGATGTATAATTAGTAATGGCTACCGCTTCTACCCATTTTGTGCAGTAGTTGATTGCTACGATGATATATGTCTTTCCATTGGACATGGATGTGATGGGACCCATGAAGTCAACACCTCAAATGTCAAAAGGCTCTAGTGGTTGAATCCACTATTAAGGACCTTCCATTCAAGTAGTTATCCAACCATCTCGTTGACAATGTTCACAAGATTAGACAAACTGATAGGCATCCCTAAAGATTAGAGGCCAATAGTATCCTGCCATTAGCATTTTTATGGTTGTGCATCTCCCTACATAGTGGCCTCCACAAGGCTCTTCATGAGAATCCTAGAGAACGTGTAGTTGATCTTCATTAAGGACACACCAATGAATTAGGCCATTGGTGCACACCTTGTAAAGGTTTCCATTGATTTCGGTGAAGTATTTGGCTTGATGAAGAAATTGTTGCTTCTTTCTAAAGTTAAGACCTTCTAGCATCTCCTAAGTGAGAAGATAGATGAGGATGTCATTATACCATATTGTTTCTATAAGTGTTTAGTTGTTTAATGCTCCTATAAATAAGAGTTCATTTGGAAATTGATCAAAGAGCTAGCTCTACTCCTCTTTATTATCCTATCTTAAGTGAGGGAGATGGTCAATGATCACATTCTCGACCCCTTTTCAATCTACCATTTTGAGATTGAATTCCTACAAGATCATGAGCCACTGTACGATACGAGGGCTCACTATTGGCTTGTTCATGAGGAAGCAGATTGCACTATGATCTATGTGCACAACTACTTTGTAGCCAAGCACATAGTGCCTAAACTTTGCAAGAGCATACATCATTACCATTAGTTCTGTCTCCGTAGTGGTGTAATTTAATTATGCTTTCACAATGCTTTGGCTTGCATAGTACATGTACTATGGGTGTTTCTTATCATCCGACTAGGTGAGCATAGCTCCCAAGGCATAGTTAGATGCATCCATCATGATGTGGAATGGTCTAGACTAGTTTAGTGCTTATCGAATTGGTGTGTCTATGAGTTTCTATTTTAACTATTGGAATTCTTTTTCACATTCCATGGTCTAGATGAAAGGTGCATCTTTCTTTGTAAGCTCTACCAACGATTTTGAAATATTAGAGAAATTCTCTATGAATCACTGGTAGTAGCTAGTGTGTCCAAAGAATGATCAAATGTCTTTAATAGTTTTTGGTTGGTAGGTTATTCCTTGGATAACCCTTATTTTCTTAGGCTCTACCTCAATCTCTTTTTGAGTGATTCTATGCCCTAGTACAATGCCTTCTTAGACCATGAGGTGGCTCTTTTGCCAATTGAGTCGCAGATTTATTTCCACACATCTTTTCAGTTCTTGCTCAAGGTGGTCTAAGGCTTGGTCAAACATAGCTTCATAGGTGGAGAAGTCATTCATGAAGACTTCCATACTACTACCGATCTATTGCTAGAAGATGCTAAGGACTAGGTGTTGAAATGTTGCAAGGACATTGCATATAACAAATGATATCTAACAATATGCAAAGGTCCCCCAGGGAGTTGCGAATGTTGTCTTAGCCTAATCTTCTAGCGCAATTTGGAGTTGGTTATAGCCACTATAACCATCCAAAAAACTATAATAGCAATGCCCAGAGATAGTTTCCAACACTTGGATCACAAATGACAATGGAAAATGATCTTTAAATGTTGCCATGTTCAACAGCTTGAAGTTGATGTAGACCGACCACTTGCCACCTTCCTTTGGCATGATTACTTGTGGGCTAACCCACTCACTATCCATGATGGAATAGATAAAGCCTACCTTGAGGAGTTGCTCTATTTCCTCCTTGATGATCTACTTCAATTTGGAATTCAATCATCTTTGTAGCTACCTTCTTGGCTTCATGGCTAGGTCGATGTAAATGCGATGTTGGCATATCTTTGGATCAATTCATGTCAACTTGGAATATGACCAAGAAAAGGCTATTGGCCATTTGTTAACCACCTCTAATAGCCTTTCTTTTTATTTAGAAGTAATTTTGGCATTCATTATGATCAACTTACCATTGTCTAAGAATGCATACTCCATGTTGGTTGGTAGAGTTTTCAACTCTAGGGGCTCCTACTTGAAGTTATTATGGATTTCCAAATTTTTCAATAGGTATCATTATTTTCATCATCAAAGAGTTGGTGATGAATTGGTTCAAGTTTATTCATGCCTTCAACATAAACACATGCTAGGCTTTCAACTGGTTCCATGCATAATGTGCTACTTTCTGAGTCAGTTATCAGCCACTGGATGCCTTCCTATTTTGTGGCTACTACGTATAGATACCATTGAATATATGTTTCTTGTGCACACTAATTGTATGCTTTAATGTATGTACTTTTGATGGATTAAATCTTTTGCACACAATTGCAACCATTGTCACTATACGCAATGCATGGAATATACTTCTTCTCCAACTGTTCAAGTTCATTTTCCTTGGATATTTCCAAGGAGAGGTCCTTATGCCCATTCGTGTATCGATTGCACTTAATCATACTCTTCCCATAATGATGGGGAACTCACCTTTGTAATTCTCAACCTTGATCACCAGAAAATTGGCAGGATAGGACCACCAAATTGTGATCACAATGTCCTCTACTAAACCTAAAGGGATAGTAATTGATTGGTCTACCAATTCCAAATGAATGTTGCTCTTCTTGAGAGGTGGTAGGTTCTAGGCTTTGTACATGTCATGGGAGATGTGGTTGATACCAAAACTAGAATTAAGAAGAGCCTTACATGGCTCATGTACGATGATTTGTAGGTAAATGAATGGACTTCCTTAGTTAGATCATTTTTTGAAAAGATGGCCAACATTGATCTAATCAGAAATAACATGAGTTAACATCACGGTGCAGATCCGATGCAGTGTTTGGTTTGAAGGGCACTCGAAGGTGTTAGATGTAGAGGATGAGGGTGTTGGAGATGTAGGGAAACTAGCCACATGAGGTTGTGAGGGTTTAGGAGGAATTTTGGGTTAGAAGAAGGGTCTTTTTTGGGATCCATTATTCAAACCACTCGGCTAGAAAGTTGGTGGTTATGAATGTATAGCCCTCATAGCATTTCGTTGTTGCGATTGTAGAGGAATCTCACCCTACATGAACAGAGTAGGAGGTAACTGGTTAGAGGGTAGAGGGACATGTGTAGATAGATGTGGAGGGTGGTACAAATATGTTTTTTCTATTTGAGTAGATGGTAAATGTGTTTGGTGGTACTTTGGAGGGTAATAGTGATGCTGCAATGAGGCATGGTTTGCAGAACTCCTTGGAGAGATAGGTTGTCGAACATAGTACCCGTATGGATCTGGTTGCCTGTAAGGATACTACTGCCTTTGTGATGGCATTCCAAATGATTGTGGTTGGTGCCACTGATGGTATTGTTCATATGGTTTTGGTGGAGCTCCACTTAGGTAGTAAGCTTGTTGTTGTTGGTGGAACTATCTTGGATTGCCTTGAGGATAAGGTAATTGTTTGGGTGCTTACCTATGTGCTAGTTGAGGATTCAATGCATACATCACAAACTCTTGTAAGTGTGACACCATAGGGTAACATCCCTTTGGATGTTCATATTGACAAATGTCTTAACTAGCATCATCTTCAAAGTCTTTCTCCAAAACTTCCTCTACAACAATAGCTTTGCCCTTACCTCTTTGGTAGGCATGTTCAGCTTCTTTTCGCCTCCTATGGTTACAATCACTATTTTTCTCTTTGAATTCTTTAGCAATCATCATACCAGTTTGGAATTTTTCATCCAAAGAGTTCCATAATTTATCAACCTTTGTCAAAATATCAAAAATAGATTTTTGGATGGGCAAGTTTTTTCTTTTCACCACTTCATTGAGTAGTGACTCCTCCTTATCACAAAATCAAACCTTCAATTTCCTAATGGAAGGATCCCTATTATACTCTTTCACACTTTTCTTTTTTTCAACTCACCTTCTTCTTTTGCTACCTACTCTATCAACCTTTGGATCTAATGAGCTCTTAGTTCAGATACTCTCCCTTGGGCATACATCCCAAGAGTTCTTCTAGTTTTTTCTCTAAGTTGATCTATGATGTGGTGAAGTTGTTTTCTCTAAGAATAACCATGATCATGGCATTAGTATAAGAGTGAATAATATCTACCCATAGTGGCATCCAAGGGTTCATGTGTTCCTTATTTCCATCCTTGGATCTGCCTCCTCAAATATGACACTTTGGAGTACATTTGATATTTGTCATTGAATAGCTCCAACATGGTACTCCATCTGTAGATAGATTCCAGCTCCAAGGATTGGTACCAGCTTTCAACTTCCTTGATGAGTGTCCTAGGGAAGAGCTTGAGTTTTTGCCATTCATTTTCTATGTTCTATAAGGCACAAGCATCATGGAAAGCTTGTAGATGTGTCTGTGGATTAGAGTTGCATCCCCCCTCAAATATTGGGATATTATTCATGTCTAAGTGCTTGATCTAACTATCTTTCATATGCTTGGTTGGAATTCTAACTACTTCTGTGATGTTAAGCATACTTCTAATCACCAATAGAGGTTCCTCATCATGATTGTGTTGATGATGATTCCTACCACCTCTGTGTTCTTGATGACCTTGATGATCATTGTTGTTTTGTTGATCACCCTCATCATAATTATTTCGATGGCAACTTTTATGAGAACTAGCAAATGAAGAGGAATGTTTGGAATTGGATGAAGGGGATGGAGAAGAAGGTGGATCACCACTACCACCATGATTCTACTCATTACAACCACCATCCTTAAATTCCTTGCTATTGTGATGTTTTCCCGAGTCCCTACCTTGACTATTACTTTTTTCAAAACCTATTTTATGAATAGTTGACCATAGGTTTAGGGTCACACCCTCATTACCAACAACAAGGGATGGAAAATCTTCATGTTGAGAACCTTCAAAGGGAGGATACTCATTGTCATCTTGATCTAGTAGAAACAAGGGATTAGTAAAATGTTTTCCCTTCATAGCCTCATGGTACTTCTCCTAATGTCGATCTTGCTTGCATTGTGTTTTAGTGGGACAGTAGTCTCGATTGTCATAACCATTCACAATGTATTCCTCGTGAAGATTTGAGATGTCCAACTTTTTAAGGGTTTGAAATAGCATCTCAGGCATAGATTAATCAGTGGGACAAGATGATGTTTCCCTCCATATCATGCCATCATAGCTATTCATCCTAATGTAGGATGAAGGTGAAGTTCGATACATACTCATCTAGATGAGTAGATACCACTTTGCACTCATGTGGAACTGGCGGTTTGACATCTTCGTGCTTATGAGAAGAAGAAGACATTTTGCAATATGAAATAAAATGTCAATATGCTTTTATAATTCTATGTATAGTTGGAATGATATTGACCTTGAAGTTCATACAATGATATTAATGGTATTCACTAAACCTAAATAGAACATGTTTTAACAAACAAAGTCCTAGCAATGGTGCCAATGATGAGCGATGAGGTACCCCCTACACCCAACCATATGAATCACAAGCGTTCACACACGATCTAGTCAAATTTGGTGGACTTTATAGTTTCCAGTGCACTAGTCTTTTAGGCAATGAACCTTACCCTAAGGTCATTCATTATCTTCCCAATTACACTTGTGAAGAACATGGTATGGTTAAGTGTAATTGAGGCATATGATTTTTATAGTTTTATGCTTTATGGTCTTGGTGCTTCCATAGAGATAAAGATAGCATAATTTAATGGCTAATTCAATGTAACTAACCTATTGGCCTCTAGCTAATCCTGACATAAGTATCTAGTTCCACTTTTCATACATGTCCTAAACCCATGTATCCACTACTGGGTTACCAAGCACTACGCTACTAGGTGTACCAAGCAATAATGTTGCTAGGATTACCAACGAATACATGTTATGCTTGAAGTAATTGTACTTATGTATTTAATCTATCTAGCTTATCTTGCTCAATTATCTTGATTAGCTTAATTACTAAAAAAATTGAATAATTAATTGAAAACATTAAATGCATAAATGAAATATTTAATCTATCTATAATGCTACAAGATTTATCAAAAGGCTCATCTTTATTGCCACACACACTGTTGTGCTCAGGTACAACAATGCTCGAATAAATATTTGTACACTCAATGACTCCTGTTGCGAGCACTTGGGAAAAATATTCTAACTTTTGAATAGACAAACTACAAGAGATCTAGTACTACTATGAGAATTGATTACCATAGATGTAGCTAGTGGCTCATATTTATAGACCAAGATAGACCCCTGCATCGATAGGGCCACGTAAACATAATTGACTACATTGATAGGGCCTCTTTGAGAAGGCCTAGTTGACAAGGCCTCATCAACATAATAGATTGCATCAACAAGGCCTCATTAACACAATAGACTGCATCAATGGGGCCTAGTTGATGTGACAAAGCAAAACTCATCACCACTACAAATTGAAATGTACAACATAGCAATTAATTTCCATGTGATGAAGTTATTTATTGGTTTTTCACAAAATTCTCTGCATATGCATAGAGAAAATGGATGCACTTAATTTCATTATTCTTATGAAACATCCAATTTTTTACTACACTTAACTAATAAATTAATGGACTTACAAAATGTATGAACCAATGGAAATAAAACTACAAATAATTCCTTTTGCAATTTTCAAATTAATTTCCAAATTTCATTTCCTTCAATGCATATAGAAATACCACAATTTATTCATAACATATGTTGAGAACACTTTACTAAGCCTATGAACTCAAAATAAGCACATTTACATAAAGAACACCTTTCTCCATTAAGCTACTCATCAAATTGCCCCTTTTAATTATTTAACTCTCATTTTTTAATCATCTTTGAAAAGCTAATTGAGAAATTTCATTTCTTGGATCTTACTTTATAAAATCTACTTCATAAATATGGTAGAAATGTGACAATAGTAGGTTATCTGAGATGACATCTCATTGTATTCAAACACTCATTAACTAAGTGGCAAAAGAAGAAGAAGAGTTAAAAAACTGAGAATCATCCAAAGAATATAATAAACAATCTGCCATTAGAAAAAGGGATGTAAAAATATGTGAATTACATGAAGAGGAAACATTTGAAGATATGATCCAACGGAAGACTCAACCAATTCAAAAATTAGTTAATGACATTGCAACGAAGGTAGAGAAAATGTGGGATTTTGTAGATGAGAAATTTGCTATAGAATNCAGAGAAAATGTGGGATTTTGTAGATGATAAATTTGCTATAGAATTGAAGATAATAGAAGAGAAGACTAAACAAGCCCTAAACAAAAGTAAAGATAAGAAGAAAAGAAGAGACAATGGGTGAGATCACTACAAAAGTAAAGGAAAAGTTGTTGTAGTGGAGAAAACCATGGAGTCTAGGTTTAAAGATGACAAAGGATGTAAAGTATGCCAATATGAATATCCTACGGGATGTTACCCTATTATGGTCCACTTACAAGAGTTCGGGACATAAGTCCTTAATTCCATGTTTGTCAAGAAAAAAAAATGTCTAGAAGATTATCTTATCCACAAGGAAACTTCAGACAACCCTAGTAGGAAACATATTATCCAAGTAGAACTTATCTTCAACCACGGGAGCAATATTAGCAGCAGTGGCAACAACCACAAGTGTAGGGAATGTTACCACCAAGGTAATAGTATCCATATAGGTATGTTGATCCCTATGGATACTATGTTCAATGACCAATCTCTCTAGGGAATACTTTAGTTCATTCTTCCTCTCATTATTATCTACTGGAATATCATCGATCCACTTCTTTAAGAATTTATCTAAACTCTTACATACCTCAACCAGTAGGTGGCTCCTTACTTCAAGCTCCTAACTCCCTACTACTAGTACTACCACTAGTCATGCAAGGAGAGCTATCAACATAGTTGCAACAAAAGAGTGGGACCAAGATGGTAACTACATAAAAGGAGGTACTCATAAGTAAACCAAGAGCCAAGAAACATTCTTTTTCTAGGACAATTTCATAAAAGGTTTGAAGGATGGGGACTACACTTAACTCTACCCCATTCACACACACTCCTCCAAAGAACACAAAGCTTCCAGTAACTATAGATAAGAAAGTCATCATTATCATGCTCACACATACAATAATACACTAGATTAAGGCGGGATCACTTCCCTAGAAGAGAACAGATCTTGGAAGCCCCTTAGTTAACCTTCATAAATCATGGCATAAACCATGCAAGGCTTTTTTAGATTCTAGGTCAATAGTAAATCTCATTTCACAAGACATGTACAAGGACTAAAACCTACCCCCACTAAAGAAAAGAAACATCTATTTAGTGCCTATAGACTAATCCATTGTTGTTCCACTTGGGCAAGTGGAAGATGTCATTAGTACCATCAATGGTTGGTCCAATTCTAATAGCTTTTTAGTCATCCATGTGAAAAAGAATAAAGGAGAATTTTCCATATATATGGGAAGAGCATGGCTTAGCACTATAGATACTAAGCTTGGGATTAGACACTTGTCCTTGGAAATCTTCAATGAAGATGAAGCTTGTATCATTTAGAGCTGTAGAGTTTCATGTATGGTATACAATGATAATGGATGCAATTATGTGTAAACAATTTAGGCTATAAAAGATAATACCATCACAACATGAAATTAATGTATTGAAGACATGTGTGTACAAAAGTACCTATATCTAATAACCACTTAATAAAAAGGCACCCAATGGTTGATTACTAAAGGAGAAACTAAATCTAATATGTGCATGGAACTAAAAAATAAAACTACAAGTGCCTATGTTGAAGAAAATGACAAGTTAGACTAGTTAAAAAGATAAATTCCTTACATGAACTCACATCAAGAGGAAGATATTGAATGGAAATAGTTAGAGATACAAGAAACATATGAACTAGTGATGGGACACGATATTGCGTACACGATATCGCAACGTGCTGCCAAATCTATAAATAAGAGGCGGATCTCCCTTATTTCTCCATCTAGATCTAGATCGTAGCCAAACTCTTACCATTTTTCCATTCCAGAGTTAGAATAATTTCCATGCACCCGTAGTAGGAGTCCCAAAGTGAATGGATCTTTATTTGAGCAAATATTGTACCTGAGCACAAGTTTGTGTATGGAAATAAAGACGAACTTTTTGGATAAACCTTACAGTGCATGGACTAAGCTAAATAGGACTTTAATTATTTTTATTTGTTGTTCATTGTTTAAATTCTTTATTAGTTAATGAAATCTCTCTCAACCATTAACTCCTAGTTAAGTGCATTCAGTACGACCGCTTCGAGCACGTGCGTTACCTTGGTAATCCCAGTAATGAATAGCGTTTGGTAATCCCAGAAGGTTGCATTGGTTCAGGGTGTGAACGGCAAGTGGGAACGGATACTGATGCTAGGTTAATTAAGGCTTAGTTAGTTAGTTAAAGTTAGTTAATTAGTCTCTTCACATTTTTCCTCATTAGCATAGGCGATAAAAGATAAAAGACATAAAAATCACATACCTCAAACTTACTTAATCATACAACCATGACAAATACAAGTAAGTCTAGGAAGATAATGAACGATTAACCTTAAGTGTTCCATAAGGCGTGTAGGCACTTAGTCTACGTAGTTCGACCAGATTGCATGTGTAACACTCGTATATGTATTGGTTGAGTATAGGGGTACCTTGCCACTCATCAACTAGAATCCTTAGAATTAAAGGCCCTACTAGATATGCTAGAATATACTTTTCTAAACAATAAAATATTGATAATTTTAAATGTCAAACTTGATAAAGAAAAAAAATAGAAAATTACTAAAAGTGGTAAATAAATGACCCACTACATTTGCATGGTTCTATAACGAGATCACTAGAATTAATTCACATATCTACTAACATCAAATCTATATAGATCTAGTTATCAAGCCACATCACCAGCCTCAAAGAATGTTGAACCCTATACTTAAGAAAGCTTTTAAACAAGAGTTAGAGAAACTATTAAAAGCAAGGTTTATCTACCCAATAGCAAATGGTGAATGGGTTAGCTCATTGGTCATTGTTCCAAAGAAAGGTGGTTAGTGAAAGATCTACATTAATTTCATATTATTAAACATGGTGACATTCAAGGACCATTTCCCACTGCCATTTGTTGATCAAGTCCTAGACACAATAATAGGAAACAAGTATTATAGCTTTCTAGATTGATATAGTGGGTACAATAAAATTTGCATTACACTAGAAGACTAAGAAAAGACCACACTCACTAGTTCATTGGGGACATTTGCATACAAGCAAATGTCCTTTGACTTGTGTAATGCACTAGTTACCTTTTAGAGACTTTTACAAAACATCTTTCAAAAGCAAATTGGCACTATAGTTGAAGTCTTGGTTCCTTTAGGTGGAATGAAGGTTTTTCAGGTTCCTCTTCTTGGTGGTAGCATCTAAGTTTACTTTTATCTTGTGGACTTCTTCCTTGTCCTAGTACCATTCTAAGGGACTCCTTTCCTTTCTTTAATTATCCATTTATTAGTTTAACATCTACAACTTCCACTTTGACTTATTCTAAAGATAAGGTTAGCTTCTCATTCTCAACCCTTAGGTTTGAGAGTTATTTAAGAAGGATGTTTCATGTTCTTAAACTTGTTTATTTAACTTAGTCCAAAGATTTTGAAAATTCAAAAGTTCTTTACACAATAAATCAAACCTCTCATCATCATTTAGTTTATTTTTTGATGAATCACCATCAGTGAGGGCCATGCAAATGAGCTAAGAATTTCTTGCATCTTCCTCCACTTCTTCTTCACTTTTTTTCCCATCATGCCAACTTGTATAGAAGTTGGTCTCGTTTGCTTCTTCAAGGGATTTGTTCTTGTATTGCATCTTGTAGCTACTAGGACATTCGTAGGCCACATGGCCTCTATCTTTACATATCCAACATTCTATAGAAGAAAAATCTAAGTTAGATTTTAAAAAGTTTTTAGCCCTTTCTTTACCTATGGACTGATTAAATCTTTCCAGATATGTATCTTTGTTCTTCCTAGTAATTAGTCATTATAACTTCTTGGTGAAAAAGGCAATCTTCTCTTCATTGCCCTCATCATGCTCATTGAGCTCCTTCTCCTTTGAAGAAATCTTTAAGGTAATGGATCTTTCTTGAATAGCTCCTTTACTTATGAGATTCATTTCATAAGCGATGAGAGCACTTTGAAGCTGTTCAAATTTTAAAGTTGATAAGTCTCTAATTTTTTCCATGGTCATGACCTTAGGTCTAAACTCAGGTTGAAGAGTCTTGATCATCTTAATAATCACATTACTTTTGAGTAGATCCTTTTATATTTCTCTGATTACTACAACAAGATCATTAGCTCTAGAAAAACAATCCTTAATTTTCTCATCTTTAGTCTATCATATTTACTTTGTAAAACTAACAATTTTGATTACTTAACAATATATATTCCTTCATAAGTGGCTTCTAAAGTTTGCCAAATATCTTTGGCCATTTTACATCCTTCTACCCTATTGAATTTAGATTTGTTCGATGCGCAAAATAAATAATTTTTGCTTTTGAATCAAACATGAACTTATCCTTTTCCTCTTAAGACCATTTGCTACAAGGCTTGATGATGNGCATATCACAAACACACCTTTAGACTTTGTTGCTCTCAAAATGTGGTTGAAGGATCAACAACCTGTATAGTCTTCAAGCCCCACTCTAGAGTGTTGTACCACAACACCAATCACTCAACCTTGCAAGGTCCTATTAGGCTTAGAAATGTGGTTTCAAGGCTTCCCCAACCTTTATAATCTTGAGATCCACATAACTCTGTTGTACCATAGCACCAAAAACTCAATCCTGTAGGATCTTGACAAGCTTAAGCACATCAACCTAGTAGGGAAACAAGAATAAGAATTACAAGGGAGAATTGCAACTTAGTTTTCTCATCCTTGTATAGTTAGGTACAACACACTTTACAAAGCCAAAATGATAATACAATGAGGAGAAACATAGAATTCAATGATTACAAATGATTGTACAATGAATACAACAAGGCTTGCACATTTCCCAATGCACATCAAGTCTTCTTATAACTATTGTGTTTCTAAATCCATCTTGGAACTCATACAATGACTAGCTAATGGCCAATAACGATCATGGGAGATGGCTTTCTTGTGCTTGATACATCTCTTTGAATTTGCCTTTAATACTGGAAAGATGTCTTTCTGAAGTTCCCATCCTACAAGATATATTTGTCTTTTGGAAGACGTCTTTCTAAACTTGATCTATATTCTGTAAAGATGTCTTTACCTAGTGAAAGATGTCTTGCTATTTTTGAAGATGTCTTTGTCTAAGTTCACTCCAATTTTGCAAAGATGTCTATTACTTTCTAGAAATCTCTTTCTTCATCTTTCTTTGTCTTTTAAATGCATCATTCCTTGTCCATAGTCTTTCTCAATCCAAGTTCTTGTCGTGCAAGCACAACAACTACACACACACACACAAACAAATTTGTTTTCCATTTTTCTTAATGTTTTGACATACTAAAACCAAAGGATCCACATATACTTTATTGGTCCCAATTCATCATTATTTCTTTAATTTTCTTCATTTTTACATTGTGGATTGACCTTTCAAATCCTCTTAGTATGACCCTAATCATTTTCTATAAATTCCATTACTTTTTAAAAAATAAAGATTGATTATGAATTTTCTAAAGATCTTCTTGTTCTCCTAGTTGTTCATCTTCTCCAAAGCATTTGTTCTCAACTATCATCTAACATTATTATTATCAAGTTTGTTCTCAACTCTAGTTCTACAAGTTAAGTTAGACAATACTATCATTCCTCATTATCATCATCAATATTCTCAATTGTTTCAACTCTAATAAGAACTTGTACTTTAACATAGTTTTTATGACAATTGATGACAAGTAGGTAATAACATTTTCTGCTCTTAATCTTACCAAAAATTCAAGATACATTTTTTAGAATTTTGAATCTCTATTATAATTATTCGTATCTTCAGAATTAGCATCATTCAAACTCAAAACAATTATTCCTTGAATCAAATAAAATCCTTAATAAGAAAAATTTAAATGAAGAAACTCATATATTGAAACATCCAAGAATTTTCATCTTCAAACTACCACCTAGAAATAAGGACATGGGGGCACTCTCTTAAAGCATGAAATTACAAATATGATAATTTAAAACATTGTCAATCTTCTTCTATGAATCATGAGTTGATTCATCAAGGAATCATTAGCAAAGAATCCTTAGATGAGGATCCATGTGTTACTTCATATCACATGAACATAAAACTAATATATCACATTCAAGCTAATGACTCTTCACAAGATCAATGAATACAAGAACAATCACATAACAAAATTCATACATTACAACAAGAAATACCAATCCCATATGTTGCCTTATATCTAATGCATGATGGAATCACTATCTTAAACTATCATAAGGATCAACCAGTGGGAGAGAACATGTTTCTTTCATAGTTCATCATAACCAACTCGGTCATACATAATTGTTTTGCAAAAATAGAAGATGATTGATGATGAGTAGCGAGGTACCCCTACACTCAACCATACGAATACGAGTGTGCACATGCGATCCGGTTGAACTCCGCAGACTGAATGCCTTATGCCACAAGAAACACTTGGGGTTAATCGTTCGTTGTCTTCCCAGGCTTGCTTGTATGTGTCACGGTGTATGGTTAAGCAAGCCTGAGGTATGTGATTTTTTTGGTATTTTTCAGTTTATCTCCTAAGCTATAAGGGAAAGGGTTGAGAAACTAACTAACTCTAACTAATGTCCTAAGTCTAAATTAACTAGCGTCAGCATCCGTTCCCACTTACCGTACACACCCTGAACCATGCAACTGTGGCTACCAAACGCTAATCGTTACTGGGATCACCACACGTAATGCAAGTGCTCGAAGTGGTCATACTGAGGCACCTATTTAGCCTAAGTGTGATAAGCAGCCGATTCCTTGATTAGCCGTACACATCCGTAGATGCTCGTAATCAAGTCGTACTAGTACGCACTAGGAAAGCAATAAATAACAATGAAATAAAACCATGTACTGCAAGGTTTATCCAATCAAGTTCGTCTTTATTGCCATACACAACTTGTGTTCAGGTTACAAAGTTGCTCGAATAAAGAGCCATTCACTCTAGGACGCCTCCTACGGGCACATGGGAAAAATTCTAACTCTGGAGGGATCAAACTACTAGAGCTTCGCTACTTCTAGCCAAGATTGGGAAATGAGGGGAGTGCCGCCTCTTATTTATAGATATGGCGGTGGACCGCGATATCGCGTACGTGATATCGCAGGGAAAGATGCGATATTACGTACGTGATATCACATGGGATGCGATATTGCGGCGGCCGTGATATCGCGTGCACTATGCATGTCGCGTCTCATCATACCCCCATGACTGAATGAAAACTCATCCTCGAGTTCCTTACAATGATATCAGGTAGGTATGGGATTATTGAGGGGAAATGGAACTAATGGGATGACATGTGAACGGGTCTTTATTACAAGACTCGACAAAAAACTTGTGTTCATGACAACAATGGTGAACACCTTATTACAATGACATCAGGCCATATTTGGCAACTGAGAGAAAAGAGGAGAGAGAATAGAAGAGAAGAAGAAAGAAGAGTCTTGTTGCTGCCAACGCCTAGATTGCGTTGTCTTTTGTCAATCCGTAAGCACATTATCAATTCCGCTCCTTGCATAGCTGCTTCAGCGCTGCTCCATTCCAAGTGTTTGCTCTAGATCCATTCCGTTGTTGTATGATTGCCATCTGCACACACAACACAATCGTATATTAGCAAGGGTAATTGGATCATTAAGTAAATAATACCTTGCTTCCGTTTAGGTTCGTTGGCTAGGTTGTGGTATGGCTGATATGGATCTGGGAAGATGTTACTGATGAGTACCGAAGGTGTAGGGGTTAGGAAGAGAAATGAAAAAATCCGGGGCTTAGGAGAAAAATCGAAAAATCAGGCCCCGTACCCTCATGACTAATCGCGAACCTCTGGTAACGTTAGAATGGAGAAAGAAAAGGAGTAAGAAAGATAGGTAAAAAGGGACAACTATGGCATCAGTAAAATGGATGTCAAGATGGAAATGAACATCAAAAAATAAAATTAATTTCAAAAATGTTAAGGAAAAGAAGTTAACTAAGGTTCCAAATAGGAA
>MNCI01022239.1:0-77650 GCA_015680685.1 Gnetum montanum
CCGATGCAACCTTGGTTACCAAATGCTAATTGTTGCTAGGATCACAAAGCATAACGCACGTGCTCGAAGCGGTCGTACTGAGGCACTTAACTAGGAGAGAAGGGTTGAGAGAGATTTAATGAACTAAGAAAGAGATTAAATGATAAACAGTAAATAACAATAAATAAAATCCTAATTAGCCTATTCCATGCACTACAAGGTTTATCCAAGAAGTTCGTCTTTATTGCTATACACAAACTTGTGTTTAGGTACAATATTTGCTCAAATAAAGATCCGTTCACTTTGGAGCTCCTACTGCGGGCACATGGAAAATATTCTATCTCTGGAGGGATCAAACTACTAGAGTTTCGCTACAGTCTAAGCCTAGGATGAGAAACAAGGGAGAGCTGCCTCTTATTTATAGATATGACGGCACATTGCGATATCGCGTACGCGATATCGCAGGGGAAGATGCGATATCGTGGCGGATGCGATATCGTAGCCCATGCGATATCGTGTCCCATCACCAATGTACATCACAAGTGTAACTGGGAAGACAATGAATGACCTAAAGGTAAGATTCACTTCCTAAAAGGCTTGTGCACTAGAAACTATAAAGTCCATAGAATTCAACCAAATCATGCGTGAATGCTCTGTGATTCGTATGGTTGGGCGTAGGGGTACCTCACCACTCATCAAAGTGCTTGAAATGTTAGAAGTTCAAAGGAGGTAAAGGTGTGGATGGACACTATATGCCTTTGCCAATTCCAAAAGGTCCATGGGAAAGTGTGTTAATGAACTTTTAGTGGTATTCCAAAGATCAAGAATGGGAATGATGCAATTTTTGTTGTTGTGGACAAGTTCTCTAAGATGGCACATTTTATTCCATGCAAGAAGGTAAGTGATGCCTCGTATATTCCAAATTTATTTTTCTAGCATGTTGTGAAGTTGCATGGTATTCCTTTAAATATTATTGGTGATAGAGACTCCAAGTTCACACATGATTTTTGGAGGTCCCTTTGGAATATTTTAGGAACAAAGTTGAATTTTTCTAGTGCATATCATCCATAATCTAATGGCCAAATGAAGGTGGTGAATAGATGCTTGCTAAACACATTGAGATGTTTGTGTGATGGACAACTGAATAGGTGGAAAAACTTGTTGTATCATGTTGAATTTTTGTATAATAATGTGTTTCATGTTCCAATTGGCAAAAGCCCATTTAAGATGAATTATGGGTTTTATCCAAAGATGGTGTACACTTTGAAGAGCTTTGATGATGAAGCTCAACTTAGTGTTGATTTTGTGCAAGAAAATGAGAGATCTCCATGCACAAGTAAAATCAAATCTTAAGAAGAAAGCTGAAGAGAGAGTCCTCAAGAGGAATAGGACAAGTGGAAGCCTAATTTTGTTGTTGGTGGCTTGGTTTGGATGTACTTGAAGAAGAAGTGGATGAGAGGTGTTAACTTCTCCAAATTAAAGGCTAAAAAGATGGGGCCTTTTAAAATCAAGGCTAAAATTAATGATAGTTCTTTTGAGATTAATTTACCAAATGATGTTGTTATGTCTTTTGTGCTTAATGTTTCAAATCTTGTGCACTACCATGGACCATATGATGAGGAGACCATATAAGGGAGCATCAATGAGTTAAAGGGTGTTGCTAATAGTCCAAGCCTTTAATGAAGAAGAAGGCAATTGTAATCAAATAAAGGGAAGCTTCTAACACTTAGGGAGTCAAGAGACATGAATATTTAATCCATTAGGAGGATCTGCAAATGATGTTGAATGGGTCCATGAGATTGAACCTCTTGAGTGGGGGATCACTTATATCCTACTCCCTTATTCACATTAGCTCACTTTTTGAAGGGTGGTAGAGTTGGTGTAGGAACATCTCTTCTAATTTCCTTGTACTTTTCCTAGAAGTTATTTTTGTAGGTTTCATGCTTGCAAAAGACCTAGACAAGTATGTCCTATTTTTGTGTGTTTTCTTGGGTTGATTTTTATGATGAAGATTCTTAGATGTTTTGGCATGTTTGAAGGTGTTTTGGCATATTTTGATGAGTTTAGAAGGTTCTAGGATCTATGACGACTTGTTGGGAGGCATCCGGAGGCTCTCAGCATCAAAACAAGCATTGTTATTTTTGGCACCTTTAGGATAGACATCTCCTTTGAAAGATAGACATCTTCCCTAAAGTGTAGATATCCCAAATCCAAAGGAAACATCTATCAAAGACAATAGATGTCTCTCGAGAGAGTAGGGCTTTCATAGCAGATGTCTACATGAAACCAAAGACATCTATGTTAGTGAGTAAAAAAAAAAAAAAAAACCAATGTGGTGTTTTGATTGGGAAACATTCGAAAGACTCCAAATTCTTGTGGAAAACATCTAGGAAGGAAAATAAAAATCTTTCTAGGGTTTTGGATCTCTATGATTATATATGCATTCATCCATGAGAAAGGAGGAGAGCTAGTATGCAAGAAGAAAGCTTGTATGCAACAAAAGTAAGAGAAAATGCTCTTGAGTGTGGAGAGCTAGACAAGAGAGAGTGGGTGAGCACATTGGGCAAGTGCAATTGGTGATTGCAACTCCAACATTAGTTTGTGGTTTTGATCTATGTGTTATATTCTCTTGCATCCTATTTATGAGTTGAGATCTTAGTTTGGGTTGTGGGAGAGATTTCTATTGGTTATGTCTTGCATTAAGAATAGCCATTGTATGGTTGTAGAGCCTCATGTTATATAATATCATTTGAGTATGATAGGCTTTTTAATGCTTGTGGGTTTTGTGAACCTTGTTGTAATCTTCTAATAATTTAATTAAAGATAGCTAGTTTTCTTATTTTCTAGCAAATAAATTTGTCTTTGCGTAATATCTAGATTTAGTGTGCTAAAGGTGATTTATTTATGGAGTGAACCTACTCCATTTCTTTTGTTACCCCAGTGACTAAGAGAAATACACTACATAGATACTAATTTTAAAATTTTTATTGTTACAAGGTATGTTTGTTTAAGAAATAATTCTTATTATTAGTTTGTTTACTTTTAAAATTATTAATATACTTCTAGAATCTCCTCATCATTACCTAAAATTTACTATTCTTGCTTTATTCATTATATTCATTACAAGAAGTGTAGAACTTGTCATATCACAAAAGAAAACAAGAGTGGATAATATGTTGGTCAACAATGACAATGAGGTAGATTTGAATAATGTTCTTTTATCTACAACTACATAGGTGCAGATTAAGAAGTCTGCTTGTAGAAAACCTTGGTTTGATGTGGACTATTTGATAGCTTGTAAAGTTGTTATAGCTTCACATTTTGATGTTTTAATGCTGAAGAATTATAGAAAGCATATTCATTTTTTATAAAAGGAAGTTCATTATAGAAGAGTAGGAAAGAATGATTTGTGAGCTTCACTTAAATCCAAAGAGCTTTTAAATTTTATTTTAAGACAGATAGTAATATGGTTAAGATTTTTCCTTATCTTCTATTCAAACTTTCTTCAATGATCTTTTTAGTTAAGAGGCTCCTTCGACTATGCAAGATAACTCTAGGGTTCTTGAGCTATCCCTTAATGATGTTTTTGCAAGGATTCAAAGATTATATTTTGGGAAAGATGTTGATGTTAATGGATTATATGCAAAGCTTCTTAAATGGGGTGGTCCATTGGTGTGGAAATTAGCTTGTAATCTTCTTAATAAAAGGCTTCAAGAAAGGGGATAGGATTAATCTTAATAATTATTGATTGATTGCAATCAATTCAATTTTCACTAAGATTTTGGGTACTATTTTGGAAAATAACTTAGTTCATGAGCAGAAATCTAAGGTCTTCATGCTTAGTCATAAGTAGGCTTTAGGAGGAATCATTCTCTGATAGACCATTTTATAACTTTGTGTTATTGTATAGAGAAAGAAAAAAAGCCTAACCATACAACTTTTATTTGTTTTGTTGATTTCTCCAAGGCTTATTATTTTATTGCTTGAGATAAACTTTAGAAGAGACTGGATAGCATTAATGTTCCACAAGATCTTCTTTTCACTACTAAAAGTATCTATGAGGTGGTTAACATTCTTATTGAAGATAATCTTATTGGAAAAGGAACAATTATCAACAACTCAATTAGAATTAAACAAGTTTATCCTTTGCCCCCTACCTTTGTTGGCATATCTATAGATAAATTGGAGGAATGGATGCAAAATGCCTCTAATCATGGTATGTTGGTGAATGGATTATTTTTGAACATGCTTCCCTTTGCAAATGATGTAGCCTTGATTGCAAAATCAACTATAGGATTAAATTATATGCTTCAAATTATTCATGACTATTGTAATCATTCAAGTATGAAAGTTAATATTGCTAAGACTAAAATTCTAGTTTGGGATATAGAAACAGATATTACAGTTTTTCCTTAGATTAAAAAGGCTTGATATATGTGAATCTTATAACTATTTGGGATTTGAATTTGCAAGTAATTATAGTTGAAATATCCTAATTGCTCAAAGGGTTTCAAGTGGCATGTGAGCTCTATTTGCTCTAAGAAATAATTATAGTAGGAAATAAATTTTGGCATGGGAGATCAGACAGAAACCTTTTTGCAATCTTGTCCAACTTGTATTATTATATGGATGTGTTGCTTGACACATAATTGAAAAAAATTAGAGCATGTTCAAAAATAGTTTCTTATATGTAAATTTCAAGTGAAAATGCAAGACTTCTTATGATATCTTACTTTTAGAAGCAAATTTGCTTCCTCTTGAAATTGAAGCCCTTTGTCAATTTATTACTTATACTTAGAAGTTAAGTCACATGGATGAAGTTAGTTATGCTAAGAAGAAAATGAATGTTGCACAAGAAAATGGATGGTTGCATCAAGGAAAATTATGGCNCTGCACAAGAAAATGGATGGTTGCATCAAGGAAAATTATGGCTTTAGTCATGGAATATTGCTATAGAGGATCTTCCTTTAAATAAAAGGCTTTTTTGAAAAACTATTAAAAAAAAGTCTTGGCTAAAGTTTGGTTGAACATGTTAGAGAAAATACACTTTTATTTACATTTTGTTAAAGGAGGTTTGTTATCTAGTACTCAACACTATTTATTCTCAACTATTCCTATTCATTTAAGGAATCAAATTGCTAGAGCAAGAATGAATTCTCATCATTTCCTTATTAAGACAAGTTGTTGGATCAATTTACCAAGAGAAGAGGGTATTTGCAAACTATGCAAACTATGCAAACAAGCATAGAAGACGATGAACATATTTTCTTATTTTGCCCATCTTTGGCTCACATTTGATTGAATTATACTATTAAATATAATTTGTTGATTGCTTGCTTTCAAATTGACCCTACCTCTTGGGGCATTACATCAAAGATGTTTTTAAGTTTTTTAAAAACTATACACGAAGGCATTGTAATGGTGGAACAAATCTTGTGTGATTTCTTAAATGCAATAAAAATTTCCAATTTCAAGTTTCTTTTCATGCACTCGTTTAAATTACTATTACGTAACATCTTGCTAGGGGCGCTACACACAGAAAGAGGGATCTTATATTACATGCATCCAGTTTCTGTCATCAAAAGACACAAGAACTTGGAGAATCGCAAAGACCGTACCTGGAACTTTGCGGAAGACTGGGAGCACATCTAAAATATTTCCTTCGTTGTACGCTTCGTATTAAAGCAAAGCAGCTGTCCATGCGCTCGCTGCCAGGGAAGGATATTCAGTCGTGTCTGTGACGTCGTCACGGCGTGTATGTCGGTGCGGGCTACCATTTTTTCGTATCGATTATCTCGCAAGGAAGGCAGCAAAATTTGAAATTTTTGGTTGGACGTTTTCAGACATTGGAATATGCCATGCAAGCCATATTGCCAACCCTGTAAGCAATAATCGGAGACAATATGGCCCGTCGGCAAGTCAAAAAAAAATTTGACAAGAAGAAGAAGTGGAAGCGTCCAAGCGCCCGCACATTGAGAAAACGGCGAGGCTCATCCCGCCTTGCATTGGCTGCATATCAAGTCCAGAAAGTTGGTAGGGCTGTGGACGAAGCGCAACCACAAAAAATGAGAGGATGAAATAACACGCGCTGCATGCAGCATCGTGTGGACCCGGCCCTCCTCCGCCAGTCAGCGCAGCGTCACCAATCAACCGTCGGCGCCTCAGTCCATGTCGCCTTCGTCCGCTAAACCCGCGAACACTCTCTGAATTTTAAAACTTATTTATTTATCTTGGCTGGCAGCGACCCTACCACGTGACTTCACTTTCGTTGCAAAAATGACAGGACCACAGCCAGAGTTAAAAAAAACAAAACACCAAACAAAATTGGATGCCATTCGACCACTCAATTGTTGGCGAAACACAAGGTCGGCGAAGATCAGAGTCGGTGCAGACTGCAGAGGGGCTCGCTTTTTGTTTGATTGATTTGGCCTTCCATTATCCTGTTGCAGAAAGCTTTGATCCATTCCATCCAAAGCTGGAGGACATTCAGATTCCTTTGGCCAGCGGTAGCAGGGAACGCCGTGGAGATGAGGAAAAGGAGGAAGAAAGCAACAAAGTGTACGTGGCCGTGGGAAGAGACAAGCGAGAGAGCCTGCGCGCCCTAAAATGGGCTCTAGCCAAGCTCGCTGGCAACCCCAATGTCCACCTGCTGCTTCTGCACATAGAATTGCCCCTGCGTTTCATTCCAACGCCCGGTAACGCCAGCGTTGTATAGCGTGAATCTTGGCTGTTCGTCTTTTTCTCTTTCTGCTTGCACGGTCACGCGTGGTTGCGTTCCTTGCTCACTGTGCGCAAATGTATTACAGTCGGCCGAATTCCGGTGGAACGCGTTCGCGAGAGCATGTGCCAGGCCCACAGGATCGACCAGAGGATCGCGCTGAGGGAATTCTTCAGAAAATACTTAGCTCTATGCGCCCATGCAAAGGTGCAAGTTTATCCGCTGCGGCCGTTCCTAGGCTCCTAGATCAATTTCTTTTCTTCTTCTCGTGGTCTAACATTTAGGAATCCTCGGTGTTCTCGCTGTTCTGTCATCGAATGTTCTCGTTCCTGGCAGGTCAAAGCTTCGGTTGTCCCGGTGGAAAAGCCGGAAGTTGCGAGCGGCTTGGTCAACATTGTTTCCGAGCTCCGCATCCGCAGGCTAATAGTCGGCAGCACATCCACGGGCCGCATATCTAAGTACTACTACAAATTGAATGAATTATCCGGTCCTTTTGTGGCCGAATTATCATGATTTTAGTGGCGTAGTACTACAAATTGAATGAATTATCCGGTGCTTTTGTGGCCGAATTATCATGATTTTAGTGGCGCGAGTTTTGATCCTTGTTAATTTGTGTGAATCATCTGCGCAGGCGGATGAGGTTTCAAGGTGTCAGCATTACGGAGCATTTGAAGAAATACGCGCCGAGGTGGTGTGATATTGCGATTGTAAGCGGGAAATCCGTCCAATTTGTGAGCGGCGCAGGATTCCTCCAGTCGATGAAGCGGCCGGTGGTGTGCGATGATGAGGCTGATGCTGTAATTAGTCCAAGCGGATGCAACACCCCATCTTATTTCTTCCACGGTGTTGCTGCGCGGGATTCGGATGTCAGTACCAGTCTCTCCGTTGCTTCTACTTCTTCGTCGTCCTCGAACTGCTCGTGCTCCGATGCCGCGTCTGTTCAGATAGACCTCAAGGAGAAGCTCGATCTGTCGGAAATGGAGACCGAAGAACAGCTTTACCGCAACTCTTCCATTATGTACTTTGACAACCAAAGCATGCCTCGTGGTGATCATAACGACAACGACAAGATTCCGGGCCAAGAGCAGGTGTCCTTCAGCGTAAGTCGATTATGCAATATCACGGTTCGTAAGTTGCTGCAGCTTTGCGTACTTCATGTGGAATGCACTAAGTCACTAACAATTTACACTGCAACGCAACTACAGAGTTTGCGAGTCCAGGTTAGTGACAGCCGTTACACGAACGCGTTACGGGAAGCTGAGGAAGCCAAAATATGCTTCGCTGAGGAAAAAGAGAGACGACTGAGAGCAGAATTAGAGGCTCGAGGGTACAAACAGAAGGTAAGTTTATTTTCGATTGCCCAAATCCTATGAACGAAAGTACAGAACTCATATACTTTTATGTTTTAACATTGAATTCTCCGCACATGAAAGTTAACAGCACTTTTAAAAGTTGAAACCATAAGATTTCGATTGGTTAGCCAAAAATTTGGCATATCATGTTCTTCTACAGATAAAAAGAGGGAAACTGGAAATTTGAAACCCTAGGTGTTTGATTTGTAGATATTTGAATTTTGAAACACTTAACCAGTTTCCCACAAGAACACAAACTTTTCTATGATCACTGGATCCAAGAAAAGTTTTTTATTCCTAAGAGAATATTTAGTTCTCAGCCATTTGAAGCTTCATGTATGATGATATTCGTTTTGAGCTTGAGAACGAACATGCAGAGATTCAAGATTAAACACTAACCGTGAATGAGAATTAGTAACTAGTTTTACATAGAAGCTTGTTTTGTCCAGACCAAGGAATGGAAGAGGAAAGCCAAAGATAACACCTCGCTCTTGCTGTTGACTAAGGAACTTTTGGACAACTCGAAGAGGCAGATAGATGAGCGGGATAAAACCGTGCAAGCGTTGCAATGTCACCTGAACGAGTCACTAAGCCGTTTGAAAACTGTGACGGAAGCTCTCGACGAAGAAAGATTAAAGAACTGCGCTTTGATCGAGCAAAAAGATATAATAATCCATCAGAGAAACGACGCAATTAAACGTCTGAACGATTTGCTCCAAGCCAGGCCGCGATCTGAAGTTCCTTCCCTACCTTTGATTTGGTCCCCGGACGTGAACGTGCAAGCATATAGCTTCGAGGAAATCAAAGCCGCGACCTGTAACTTCTCGGAACATTTCAAGCTCGGCGAGGGCACGTACAAGGGCGAAATAAAGGAAAAGACCGTGGCCATCAAATTGGTCAACATCGACAGCTTGGAATGCCTGCGGCAACTCCAGAACGAGGTCCGTTCTTCGGTTCACATTTCATATTTGCATGAGATTTCTTGTTGCATCTCATGTTTTTACCTCGTTTTTGTTTGCACATACATTAATGGTGCATGCTTGCTTCTTGCGAAATTTCCTGTGCATGCTTGCTTCTTGAAATTTCCTCTGCGGCATCTTAAGTTTGATTCTTGCGTCTCATAAAGTTTCTTCAGTCACACTCTGCGAAAGTTACATTTCCGATTCCGTTGAAAATTCCGTCGAAATACCGTGAGAACATGGTAAGTTTGATTCTTGCGTCTCATAAAAGTTTCTTCAGTCACACTCTGCGAAAGTTACATTTCCGTTTCCGTTGAAAATTCCGTCGAAATACCTTGAGAACATGGAGAGTATGTTGCCGCGGGCAAAATATCTTGTTACATCTCATGTTTTTATCTCGTTTTTGTTTCCACACACATGATTGTTGCATGGTTGCATCTTGCGAAATTTTCTGCGCGGCATCTGAAGTTTGATTCTTGCATCTCATAAAGTTTCGTCCGTAACACTTGTGTGAGTTAAATTTCCGTCGAGGCTCCAACTTTGTTTGAAACGGAGAGTTTCTTGTCGTGGAAGGGCAGACAGAGCTGATGCAGCGGGTGCGGCATCCACATGTGGTCCGGATCATCGGGGCGTGCGTGGAGAGAGGATGCATAGTGCACGAGTACCTGCCGAACGGATGCCTGGCGGATCAGCTTTTCTGCAGCGGCCGTCAGGGCATTTCATGGCACGCAAGGGTTCGGATCGCTGCGGAGATGTGCACGGCGCTGGCGGCACTTCACAACTGCAGGTCCGGCGCCGTGGTGCACGGAAACCTGCAGCTGAAGTACGTCCTTCTGGATGAGAACCAGGTGAGCAAGATCGGAGGTTTCCGCCTGGCGAGCCAGCTGCCGATAACAGGCGACCTGGACCTGGTCCGGGAACCTAGGCCAAACCATGGGCTGCCGTCCGTGGATCAGGAGGGGCGCGTGACGACCAAGTGCGACGTGCACAGCTTCGGGATGATCCTGCTGCAGCTGCTGACGGGCAAGAAGGTCGTGGCAGGTCTGGCCGCCGAGGTGGAACGCGCTCTCAACGGGCAGCGGCTGTTGCAGGTACTGGACCCGTCGGCTCAATGGCCGCACCTGCACGCCACGGAGTTGGCGTACCTGGCTCTGAGCTGCACCGACGAAAACCCCAGCAAGAGGCCCGACTTCCACCCCACGCTGCTGCGTATCCTGGACCGCCTCAGGGACGCCGTCGTCGGCGATTCCACGGGCACAGGCAAACCCGAGCGGACTCATGCTTTTGCAGTTTTCTTCTGCCCCATCTTGCAGGCAAGTACAAGAACTCTCCGTTCTCAAAGCACAGTGCATAGCTTTGAATCTTGCAAGCACAGTGCATAGCTTTGAATCTTGCAGGAAGGCTAAATCATCAGAACCTTTGGCTCTCGGTTGATTCTTACCTTCGCTTTCGATGTGAAAGCAGTAGAGTGGCCTCATGGTGGAACCCGCTACCCTGAGGTTATGTTAGAAATGTCTTCTTTAAAAAAGCTTTGAATTTGACATGGTAGGATCATTTTTGTTTGTGGGTCATATGTACTCTATGCCGCTATGTGGGCAGGGGGAATTTGAAGTAGTGGGATTGTGTAGACAAAGATATTTTGGCATGGTAGGATTCTTTTCATTTATGGGTCACATGTACTTTGTTTTGTGGGTGGGGTTATGTCACATTTACCTTGTGTGAGTGTGTGGTTAGGGGTTATGCTACTAGCCTTGACTTGTCTGCCCTCAAAGCTTTAAATTTTAGAATTTGATGTGTTTGGACCCTTTTCATTTATGAGTCACATCTAACCTCTTGTGTAGGTACAGGTCATGCTTGTAGCCTGAGTTATCTTTTCTCAAGGAAAAAAATATCTTTGAATATTGAAATATAACCCTTTTTGCGCTTATTTGAGTCACTTATAAGAAAAATACATAACATTTTTTTAAAAGAGGTTCAAAATGATGCTTATGAAAATTTTTTTATTGAAGTGTAACATTTGACATATTACTTGGTCACTAATTTGTTTACTTGGTTTTAGATATTCTAAGAATATGTGATGGTCATTGTCAATTGATCTTTGACTACCTAAATGATAGGTTCTCTTATCTTCAGTTGTGGACTTGTCTACCCCTTTCACTTCTAAAATAATAGCCAAATCATCTTAGACTAATTTGATATCTAGAGTGATAGGATATAGGAGCAATAAATAAGCTTCTTTTTTGTTGATGTCTCTGTTAATGCTATGTTGAGTTGACACCAAGTTATTTTGTGTGTGTTTTTTACTTCTCTTTGATGTTTCCTTTTTTCTATTGTTGAGAAACAATGTTTCCATCCTTTATTTCTTGGGAATTTCAGTTTTATGTGTTTTTTTAACTATAAACATAAGTTGTCGTTTAACTCAATGTAACGTGTATTCCTTTTACTTGTAATTTGGGAAGTACTAAAGTTAATGTAACTTATGCTCTCTCCTACTTGTAATGTGGGCATTATTAAAGTTAAGCACCAGAAAATCAAGAGAGACTTTGCTATAAATACAAGTATAGTATGAGAGAAGCCTTGTACTCATCCATTCATCTTCAATGAAAGTCTTTTGCCTTGCCCCATGGATGTTTTCCTTTGAATTGATGGGTTTTACCAATGGTTTATTTTTTCTTTTATTTTTATTGTTCAACATATCCTCTATTTCTATCAATTTCCCAAAATCCTATCTAAGTAAAATTGTTTCTTTCATATTAGGTTAGTCTAGATATATATAAGTGCTTTGTTTATGATGGTATAAATAATTTTAATAATTATAAATAAGTTATTATTATATCCGTATTTATTTTATTAATTATATATGTTTTCCCCAACGGTCAAACTAAAGAAAAGCTTAGATCAAAGAAGGGAGCATCCTATTAGAAATAAATTTTAAGCTTCAGTTGTATTTGAAATTCCAAGGCTAGCTTTGATGAATGCTGGTGGATGATGCATGACTACAGGAGATGATGCATAATCCCTACATAGCGGCCGACGGCTTCACGTACGAATACGAGGCAATCAAGGCGTGGCTGGACGGCGGCCACGACACATCGCCCATGACCAATCTAAATCTGGCGCACAGGACTCTCGTGCCTAACCATGCCCTGCGCTCTGCCATTCGCCAATGGCAGCAGGATGCTGGATATCCTCTTTAGTCTCTCCTCCTCCTCATCCTCGTCGAATCTTTTTGCACGCACCCCACCCTGGCTATAAAATGTGATGTGTGTATGAACGTATATGGATTTGAAAACCTATTTATTTTTTCATAGATATACGGAAAAATAAATGATTTAAACCTGTAGGTCGTATATCTTTACGTTGGGACATTCTGAAATTCCAGCCTTTCCCTATGCCTCTGCCCTTGGACCATGTATTTCATAGGTATACAGAAAAATAAATGATTTAAACCTATAGGTATACAGAAAAATAAATTATTTAAACCTGCAGGTCATATATGTCCAGGTTGGGACATTCTGAAATTCCAGCCCTTTCCCATCCTTCTGTGCCCCTGGACTATGTGACTTTATAATTGTTAGCACCCGTTTTCTCATAGATATACCAAAAAATAAATGATTTAAACCTGTGGGTCATATACGTTCAGGTTGAAACATTCTGAAATTCCAGCCCTTCCCCATTGTTCTGCCTCTGATGCCCCTGGACCATGTGACTTTATAATTGTTAGCACTCGTTTTTTCATAGGTATACAGAAAAATAAATGATTTAAACCTGTAGGTCGTAGACGTCCAGGTTGAGACATTCTCAAATTCCAGCCCTTCCCCATCGTTCTGCCTCTGGTCTCCCTGGACCATGTGAATTTATAATTGTTATCCCTGGCTTGCAATCTAAAAGAGTAAATTATACTTCTTTTCGGGGTCCGACATCCAGTAAATTATGCATCGTGGTTGCTGCTGTAGCTTCGGCTCCTCTCGTGGTTGCTGCTGTAGCTTCGGCTGCTCTCTCTCACGTGGTTGGCTAAGGGAATAGACATTTCTTAAAGGATTTGCCGCCTTCCAGCCAAACAACAAATGGAGACTGAATCTCCAGTTTTCTTAATTTCTGTTTCTCTCCATGGAATGAACTCACTAACATACAATACACACTCCTCTTATGTAATCGTTGCAAACAACAATGGACTTTGAAGGCTTTCATAGCCCCAGGTTTGAAATTGTTACGAGAAGTATTTATTAAATATTGTATTTAAAATGAACGGGGAAATAAAATGTAATTATACTTTTGTTTTGGTACTTGAAGGGCTTTCATAGCCCCCGGTGAACTTTGAAATTTGAAATTGTTATGAGAAGTATTCATTAAATATTGTATTTAAAATGAACGGCTAAAGGCAATATTTTTCTTCCCTGTAAACTATGAAACGTAATTATACTTTTGTTTTGGTACTTCAAGGGCAACGTTCTGTCCCAAGCTCACCCTACTAAATTACAAGTTTTTACCTGCAGAAATGCATAGATTTAGAGTATGTTTTTAAGATATTAAAGTTGAATTTTGCCATGTTTCAATCATGCAAATTTTATGTGCAGGATCGTATATAGTTTAATGTTTTTGGATGTGGCAACTGAAAATTATTATGTTGTACACAATCCTCTTAAGTACACTAAAGATTGATTCAAGAGGTACATTTCTATGGTTGTTTTTATTACAATGTTAAAAGTTGCTTATGGTATGCAATAATTTTTTGGCTATTTCTATATATTTTTGGCTTTGCTAATAAAATCTTAGAAATTTTGATTAACTTTGATTGTGAGTTGTTGATTGTTACATGTTGAGTTTTTTATGAAAGAAGTTTCAAAAAACAAATTATTTTGAAGGCTTTTGATAGTATGGTCCATTAGAATTTATTTGATTATTCAATTTACCTTATAAAGAGGTGTTGGATAAAACTTTTTAGCTTCCAGAATAGAAATTCATGATTTGTAAGATCCATATTTGTGGAAACTAAGTAAAAGTTTCAGCCCATGAGTGCCCAACACACTTATTGAATGTTAATTGTACTTTTTACTTTTATTAATATAATCTTTTTATGTGGATACATTGTGGATATCCTCAAAAAAACAATCAACCTCCCAAGTGGTTCCAACTATGTGACTTTATTTTCCAAAAATTGCAACGAAGGTAGATGATGCCTAAAATATTTATGAATTAATTTAATCTAAATGTGCAATAGAAGCTACGACTATTTGAAGATGAAATATAATAATAATCATTAATCAATGATAAATTTTTAAATGGATTAATGATTTATAAACAACTAGATTGATGAATTGGCAAATGTTGATAAACAAGAAATAAATAATTGGTGAATGATTGATGGATTTGATGAATATGATGAATGGAGAGTTGATATTGAGGGAGAATTCAAGTAACTTTCTTTATTATCAAATTCCATAGTTATATGTAGGGAAAAGGCACTTGAATTTATAGGGAATTAATTGGACCAAGCTATGGTATGAATGAGAAGTCTTTTTCTATAACCTAAAGAATTAAATAAGGAAAACACATGTTGAATTGGATGTAACATCCTACATGTCCTTCCAAAGCTATGCTAGGGAAAGGATCGTCTAATGAGATTGACTATGTCAAGTTGTCACAAGACAAAAGCAAATCTAGGAATAACACAATCATAACTAGCTACTATAAACATAATAATCAAACTAGCATCCACAAGTCCAAGTTATAAGAAAACCATGTTGTCCAAAGTCAAATAGTTGGAAAAATAAAGGTAAAGTATAAACATTATATACATTAATCATAATATCTATCCATAACTCAACAACTATCAAGACCAACACCATGAGCAAAACAATCATCTCTTGAAGAAATAAGTAGAAGAGTATAGCCATACACATTGAAAGGAAGCCTCCCTTCTCTTCCTTAACCTTGTTGGCCTTTGGTGCACTAATCTCCCTTACCTACATAAAATATAGTTAGTACAAATTGAGTGGAAAGCTTTTACATTTCCCCTATGGAATGTTTGACAAATGTGGTACTAGAGGAGGGGAATGGGGATCCAAGCAACTTACATCAATGTTCGTCCACATCTAAGAACACAACAATCATACTAACAAGCATCACTCTAGACTCATCTAAATAGCATACCAAGTTAAAACAAGCATCATCAATCATGCTTCACATCATATCCAAACTTGAAGTAAACCATGTAGTAAGTCATGACCAAACATAACATATCCTCAGACTTATACTCATAGTCCCAACTATACCAATGCATAACCAAACTAAAACCACATAATAATAACACTACTAAGCAACCTATACTCCATCCAACTTGCAACCCTTGCTCCAATATTGATGAGTAGCGAGTAGTCCCTATGCCCAACCATACGAATCACCAGCATTCACTAAGTGATCTAATCAAATTCCGTAGACTTTAGCTCTCTATGTACACATTATCTAGGTAGTGAACTTACGGATGTGATCGTTGTCTTCTCAATTCTACTTGTGAGGTTTAATGGTATCGTTAAGTGTACCTAAGACACATGATTTGTATAACTTTTATATTTTTATCTATTTATCCTAAGCATGAAAATAAAGTAATTAAATGCTTAATTAATCTAGAAACTATCTAGCTCCTCAATCTAATCCTAACATAAGCATTTGTTCCCACTTGCCATACACCCTAAACACATTGCAACACTACTGGGTTACCAAGCACAAATGTTATTGGGATTACTAAGCATTAACGTATGCTTAAGGTAGTCATACTCATGTGCATTAATTATCCATATTCAATTAATTAATTAAGTTCATGAAAGCAAATTGCATAATGGTAAAGTGCATTAAAGTAAATATTATGCTAATTCCAAGTTGATGAGTGGCGAGGTACCCCTACGCCCAACCATATGAATCATGCAGCTTTCACATGTGACTTGGTCGAATTCTATGAACTTTATTGTTTCTAGTGCACTAGCCCTTTTAGGAAGTGAATCTAGCCTTAAGGTCAATTGTTGTCCTCCCAATTACATTTCTGATGCACGTTGGTATGGTTAAGTGTAACTAAAGCATATGATTTTTATCATTTTGTATTTTATCTTGTGGGTGCTCAAAATGTAGATAAAAAGGAGTTTAATTAACTAATATAAATGACTAATTAACTAATCCTAACATAAGCATCCATTCCCACTTTCTATACACATCTTGAACCCATGTATCCATTGCTGAGCGACTAAACGCTTCGCTACTGGACGTACCAAGCAATAACGTTGTTGGGATTACCAAGTGAATATGTGTTACACTCGAAGTGGTCATATTTATGTATTTAATCTATTTAGCTTAATAATTCTCATTAACTCAATTACTGGGGAATAATTGAAAATAATTAACAAATAATTGAAAACATTGAATGCATAAATAAGAGAACTAATGTATCCAAAGTGCTACAAGGTTTATCAGAAAGCTTGTCTTTATTATCGCACACACTGTCATGCTCAAGTAAAACAATGTTTGAATAAAGATTTGTACACTCAATGACTCTTGCTATGGATACTTAGGAAAGAAATTCTAACCTTCAAATGGTAAAAATGCAAGAGCTTTGCTACAATTGAAATCTAGACTCCCATAAATGTGGCAAGTAGGCACATATTTATAGGTAATGGACAAACACTGCGTTGACGAGGCCTCGTCAACGTAGCCAACCAATAATGACTCATCACAAGTGATGCAAGGTTTATCAAGAAGCTTGTCTTTATTATTGTTCACATCAAAGTGTTTAGGTACATTAGTGCTCAAATAAAGATCAATACACTTCTCAACTCCTACTATGGACACTTACAAAATATTCTAACTCTCAAAAGAACAAACTGTAAGATCTCCACTATGTTGTTAATGAAAGAATGCCATAAATGTGGTAGGTGCACACATTTATATAGGTAAGACTAAACACTTTGTTGACACATCAAATCATGCATCGACAGGTATGCGTTGATGGGAATGCATTGATGTAACCTTGTCAATGTAGCCAACCAATGATTCATCATATGATCATGATTAATCAAAAACTCATCCTCAAGTGCATAAAAGGAGGAACAAGCTTCTTAAAAAATTTGGGAAGGTTTGAGGTTATTAATTGACCGACTAATTGACTCAGATTAGCTCAAATTGATGCTAAGTTCCCAAGCATATGGATTTACAACTTTTGCAAAAATAGGTGTTCATGAAAATAAAATTGAACATCATTACAAAATTTGATAGCTGAATCCCTTTAGTGGCTAAAGATGAGAAGGAAATCAGATAGTCCTAGGAGGTGGAGTCTCCTGAGGTGTTGAAGGACCTTCTCTTATCTTTGGCACATTCAATAGTTTTGGTTGAGGTTATGGCAGTTGTGGTTATCTTGCTGCAATTGCAACTACTAATGGAAGATGAAACACATTCATTAATGCTTTCATCTTCTCCTCCTTACTTTGGGAATTGTACATGGTCCACATAGCATCACTAATGTGGGCTGGTATAGGAACATCCCATGGATAGGGCATGACATAGAACAACTCCTTAACATTGATAAACTAGGCAGTGAATTGTTTGTGTTTGATATTGAATGCTCTAATAACATTTTGTACTTTCTAGTAGTCACTCATTCTTCTAGCCAGGTTCTCAATTGTTGATCATTGATCTATGAATCATGTTCTAAGAACTTCAAGTTTAGCATTGGCTATTTCCAACTTTTGTTTTGTGTCCTTATGGTGCTTGAACTCAGCCTTATACAAAAGGTATGAGCTAGTCACTTGCTTTTCCAAGTCTAACCATAGTTTTCGATAGTCAACATTGCCAAGTTTGCATACTAGAGGTTGGCTAACATCATGTATTTAGTGATCTCTTTGATCTGTAGCTCCTTGAGGCAGATTTCTACTTTGTTGTGCTCATTGAGTTTATCAAAGATGAGCTATCACATGCCACCTCCCTGTTGGAGCTGTTGGAGGGTCTCATTGACTTTTTCCTTCACCAGATGAATCTCCTTGTTGTTAACCTATTTAAGAAGGCCAACTTGGTTCTTGTAGTGATTTTTCACTCTTTCAAACTTTAGGGCCTCATTTTTCCATGTGGCAATCTTAATGGTTGATTTTTGATGTAAGGCATGGACCTCCTCCATCAAGAGATTACGATTTTCTATAGCCAACCTCCTTAATTCCATATTCACCTTGGCAAGCTACTCCTATTGTTATTAGATGAATTCCATCATTTGTTCTTTCTGGATCTTGACATTTCATAAGTTATAATTATCTTAGGTCAAAACTAGGTTTTCCTTGGAAATTTTCGACAAGTCCTTTTTGGTGTTGTAAGTTGTGCCCTTTACTAATGACTAGTCGAAGATCATTGAATCCTTTGTGTACTCAACCTCCTAAGTTTTGTGTTGAATCTGTTGAAAAGCTTCATCTCTTATTCCAACCTAGTTAAGGGTGGTGGGATATGCTAGACAGGCTCTTGACTCTGTAACCTTGGTAGCCAATAGTTGATTTTTAGATGTGGATATCTTGAGTTGGGCATTGGTGATGAGTTGTCATTGGTTGGCTATGTCGACAAGGCCCCATTGACGCATCTTGCCCTACATCAATGAGGCCTCGTTGACGCAGTGTCTATTTATCACCTATAAATAGGTGCCTTCTAACCATGTTTATGGTAATCTAGATTTCAGTAGTAGTAAAGCTCTTGGATTTTTTCCATTCAAAAGTTAGAATTTTTTCCCTGAGTGCCTACAATAGGAGTCATTGAGTGTACAAATCTTTATTTGAGCATTGTTGTACCTGAGCTTGATAGTGTGTGCAACAATAAAGATGAGCTTTCTGATAAACCTTGTAGCACTTTAGATAGATTAGCTATTTCATTTATGAATTTAATGTTTTCAATTAGTTTGCAAATATATTCCAATCAATGACTTAATGAAGTAATTAAGCTAGATAGATTAAATACATAAGTATGATTACTTCGAGCGTAACACATATTTGCATGGTAATCCCAATAGCATTATTTCTTGGTACGCCCAATAGCGTAGCTCTTGGTTGCCTAGCAGCATATATGTGGGTTTAGGATGTGTACAGAAAGTGGGAATAGATACTTATGTTAGGATTCGTTAAATGATTAGTTAATTAATCAATTTAGATTAGTTAATCAAATTATTTTTATCTACATTTTGAGCACCCAACCATAAAACATAAAAATGATAAAAATTAAATGCCTCAGTTACTCTTAACCATACCAACAAACGTCACAAGTGCAATTGGGAAGACAAAAATTGACTTTAAGGCTAAATTCACTTCCTAAAGGGCTAGTGCACTAGAAATGATGAAGTCCACATAAATCAATTGGATTGTGTGTGAATGCTTATGATTCGTATGGTTGGGCGTAGGGGTACCATGTCACTCATCATTGACATCGTTGTTAGGGACTTTGTTTGTGGAACATGCACTATTTAGGTCTAAGTGAATATCACTAATATCATTGTACGAAGCTAAAGGTTCATATCATTCCCACTATACATAAAATTATAAAAGCACACTGACAATTTCATTTTGTTTTGCAAAATGTTTTCTTCTTCTCGCAAGCTCAAAGATATTGAACCACCGGTCCCACAAGAATGCAAGGTGGTATGCACTCATCTAGATGAGTTTGTGCCAAATTTCACTTTCATCTTACATTAGGATGAAAAAATGTGATGGCGTGATATGGAGGGCAATGTTGTCTTGCCCCCCAATAGACCTATGCCCAGAATGCTATTTAAAATCCTTAAAAAGTTAGGTATAGTAGATCTTCAAGAAGAGTACGGTGTGAATGGATATGACACTCGAAACTATTGTCCCACTGAAACACAACGTAAACAAGATAAATATTAGGAGAAACTCCATGAAGCTACAAAAGGAAAACATTACACTAACCCCTTGTTCCTACTAGATTACGAGGATAATGAGGATCCTCCCTTGGAAGGTTCTCAACATGAAGATTCTCCACCCCTTGCTATTGATGACAAGGGTGTGAACTTGACCCTATGATCAACTATTCAGAAACTGGGATTAGGAAAGAGTGATAGCCAAAGTAGGAACTTGGGTAAACATTGCAACAATAAGGGATCTAAGGATGGTGATCATAATAAGCATAAGAGTGGTGGTAGACATTACGGTGGCGATGGCAATCCATCTTCCTCTTCATCCTCTTCCTCCAATTCTAAACATTCCTCTTCATCTAATGGTTCTCATGGAAGCTACTATTGAAACAACTGTGATGAAGGTGATCGACAAAATAACAATGACTATGAAGGCCATCAAAAAATCAAAGGGATGGCCAAAACCATCATTAGCATCATTAATGCAGTGATGATGATGAACCTTTATTGGTGACTCAAAGTATGTTCAACATTGTATAGGAAGTAAAAATCCCAACTAGACATATGAAGGATAGTTAGATCAAGTGCCTAGATATGAATGCCACCATGGGCTGATACTATTCACTCCTACACCAATGCCCTAGCCATGGTTACTCTTAGAGGGAACAACTTTGCTACATCATAGATGGGCTCAGAGAAGAAACAAGAAGAACCCTTGGGGTATATACCCAAGGAAGATTGTCCAAAATGAGAGCTCATTAGATCTAAAGATTAATTAAGCAGGTAGCAAAAGAAGAAGGTGAGCTATGAAAGAGGGAAAGTGCTAAAGAATATAATAGGAACCATTCCATTAGAAAATAACAGGTCTGATTTTGTGATGAGGAGGAGTCACCACTTGATGAAGTGATGAACAGAAAGACCTTGTCCATCCAAAAATCTATTTCTGACATATTAGCCAAGGTTGACAAGTTATGGGACTCTTTGGATGAAAATTTTCAAACCACTTTAAAGATTGCCAAAGAATCCAAAGAGCAAAATAGTGATCGTAATCGTAGGAGGTGAAAAGAAGTTGAACGTGCCTACTAAAGAGGTAAGGGAAAGATTGTTATAGTAGAGGAAGTTGTGGAGTCTGACTCTGATGATGAAAATAAATGTGACATTTTTCAATATGAACATCCAAAGGGATGTTTTCCTAAGGTGTCACACTTACAAGAGTTTGGAGTGTATGCATTGAATCCTCACCTAGCATGTAGGCAAGCTCTAAGATTATTACCTTACTCTCAAGGTAGTCCAAGATAGTTCCACCAGCAACAACAAGATTACTATTGAAGTGGAGCTCCTCAACAACCATACAAACAATACCAATAGTGATATCAACCACAATTATGGGGAATGCCATTGCCAAGGTAGTAGTACCCTTATAGGCAACTAGATCCATATGGGTACTATATTCAATAGATTGTCTCCCCTAGAAGTTCTATGAGTCATGCATCATTTCAACATCACTATTATCCTTCAAAGTACTACCAAACACATTCATCATCTACTCAAGGAAAAAACCCATATTCGTTTCCCTATCATCTTCCAGTCCCTCTACACCTACACCTCCAGCTTCAACTTAGTTACTTCCTACTCCATCCATGCAAGGTGAAATTCCTCCATAGCCACAACAACAAAATGCTATAAGGGCTAAACACTCACAACTAGTTTTTCAACCAAGTGGTCTAGATAATTAATCAAGGAAATGGCCTTTCTTCTAGCCCAACAGTCCTCTCCAACCCTCACAACCTACTCTAGTTGATTGCCCTGCATCTCTAACACCCTCATCCTCTACATCAAATACCTTTGAGTGCCCTTAAAACCAAGCACTACCTAGGATCCACACTGTAATGCTAACTCATGCTATTTCTGACTGGATTAAGGTTGACAAGATTCCTACAAAAAGATTTGATCTAGGAAGTCCACTCATTTATCTATAGATTGTTGGACAAGAGCCCTACAAAGCTCTTCTTGACTTTGGTTTTAGAGCTAACCTCATCTCCCATGATATGTACAAGGCCTGGAACCTACCACCTCTTAAGAAAAGCAACATCCATTTAGAATTAGTAGATTAGTTGATTAATGTCCCTTTGGGATTAGTAGAGGGCATTGTGACCATAGTCTATGGGTGGTCCTATCCTGCTGATTTTCTAGTAATCAAGGTGGACAATTGCAAAAGATACTTTTCCATCATTATGGGAAGGGATTGGTTAAGCATGGTTGATGCATGAATAGGAATAAAGGACCTATCCTTAGAAATATCCAAGGAAAATGAGCTAAGAAAAATAGAGAAGAAGTGTGTTCCACGCATTGCGTATAGTGATAACGAGTGCAATTATGTGCAAAAGATTTGGTCAATCAAAAGCACATACATTAAGGCATGAAATCAGTATGCACAAGAAATTAATATTTAACAATGTCTATACGTAGCAGTCACAAAATAGGAGGGCACCCAATGGTTGATAGTTAATTCAGATAGTAGCACAATATGCATGGAGCCAACTGAGAGCTTAACATGTGCATATGTTGAAGGCATGGACAAAATTGAATAAGTTCATTTTCAACTCTCTAATAAATATGATGATACATGTTGGGGAGAGTTGGAGATCCCTGATCACTTTAAGGAGGAGCCCTTAGAAATAAAAACATTACGAGTCAGTATGGAGTATGCATTTTTAAAGAATGGAAAATTGGTCATCATTAATGCCAAACTTGCTCTTGAACAAAAAGAAAAGTTGTTGAAAGTGGTAAATAAATGGTCAACAATCTTTGCTTGTCTAGCGTTCGAAAACATCAGTGGCTGGAACACCAAGAGGTTATCAGGTGCACAGCCTAACCTCAAATCCGTGCAAGGGTCATGTTGGAGAAAATGAAAACGAGGTGCCTTGAACAGTATTTTTGACCAAATAGGGACTTACATGGTGTTAAAATGATCGTGTGAAAATATTTTATACTACGTTATGCACAGGTGTTGGGTTTGGCTCAGCTAGAGCATAGCAAGATGTCCTGGCCTGAGAATAATGACACAAACGTGCAAGTATGTGTGAAATAGCAAGAAAGTACAAGCATTACACTAAATGCTAGAGAGAAATGATTGAGAAATGCAATAGAATTTAAGAATAGCAGTGCACCACCCCAAAAGAGGGAGCGTGGTTAATTCACAAAGGTATACACAGTGTACCATAGGAATAGTGGGAGCATAGTCACAGCCTCAATGGCATTGGATTGTGATGTCTGGCACTCGTCATGATGAACTGTGCCTAACAAGTTGGCCACTGCGATGTACTGTGCAATGTTCTGTAGGGCTGCAATGGGGCTGTAGTGGGCTATAATGTGCAACTCTACCTCTCTATTAGTGTGGTGTGCCCTGGGTCTCATTCATCCACGGAGCTTAGTGCCAAGATGTCAAAATGCCAAATGCCAAGTGCTTAAAAAATGCTCACATCCAAGGAATGCCAAGCACTTGGAAATGCCAACAGTCAAGGAATGCTAACTGCTAGGGAATGCCAACAGTCAAGGAATGGTAACTACTAGGGAATGCCAACAGTCAAGGAATGCTAACTGTTGGGGAATGCCAACAGTCAAGGAATGGTAACTACTGGCGAATGCTAACAGTCAAGGAATGCCAACCTTTGGGGAATGCCAACTGTCAAGGAATGCCAATAGTTAAGGAATGCCAACCCTTGGGGAATGACAATAGTTAAGGAATGCCAACTGCTAAAACATTGAGGTTCAAAGAATATTTATAGGGCTAGGGTTAGTCCAAAATGCGGATTAGATGCTATGTGGTAGTGTGGTGGGTGGGACCACGTTGTTTGCTATGCTCGTCCCATGTTACGTGTAGGACATGGGACGCTTGTAGTGTCAAGCTAGCTATGTTGTGCTACACTGCATAGCTTGAAAATTGTGCCACGTTATGCTCATTGCTATGCTATGCTACACAGTGTTACATGGTGCTATGCTACACTACGCTACCTAGCTTGACATGGTGGTATGCTGCACTATGCTACATAGTGTGACATGGTGGTACACTACGCTACACAGCATGACATTTGTGTAGAAAGTGCCATCATTCTTTGACACTTATTTTTTTTAAAATTTGGCAGTTGGGGTAGACTACACCCAACACTTTGGAAAAATTTGAGCAAAGTTCCACTGTTTTGAAACTTAGCCAAATTTGCATTCGTGATGCAAAGACCCAAAATTTTGTGGTGTTTCAATGGCCCCTCTTTGTTGACATTTGGAGGAGTGGCCTGAGAGATGTCGACAAAGAAATACAAAACACCACAGCAGACGTGCCACCAACATCACTCATCAGTACAAAATCAGATGTTGTTTCACCATGCTCAAGAGTGTTATGGGAATAAGGGTATGTTGAGGGATAAGGGGTATAGGCAATGCTAGAGAGATTAAATTTGAATTGGTGGAAATGAAATGCAAATAGTGGATCATGATGTAAGATCCAAATTTAGCATGGTTGACAGTGACCATGGCATGAAGTGGTTTACCCCTGAAACATTGACCCCTCATTGGAGTGCTTATGAGAGCATCAAAGTCAATCTAAGGCTAGGCTAGTTGTGAAGCTACAACATTGTCAATTTGCTTGGAGATATGCTTTTCCCCATTCTCTCTCTCTCTTTTTTTTTGGGTTGAGCTTACTACTGAATGTTAGCTGCAAGTTGGCCATCGAGAAGATGGGCTTTGTTTTGATGCATGACATTGCATCTATAGGATAGATATTTCCTCCTAGGAATGATTCATGTTACATTTGCTTAGGCTTTTAACATGCAATAGGGGTGGCCCATAGGATGAATTGTGTTACATCGACCATGGGTTCTGTAGTTGATGTGAAGAGAATGCCATGTGCATCATAGTGTGTATGCATCTAAGGGATGCATAATCATGAGTATGTGGGAGATGAGAGGATATTAGGATAATAGAGTGAATGTGCATAGGTTGTAATAAGGATGAGGGGGGAGGTGCACTCTTGAGTGGCTCAACTAGTCCAATCATGCACATTAGAGAAATGTGGTGACTTGTTGCTGTAATGAGATGCATCTCTGCACAACCACCTCTGAGGCTTCATTCTACAAACACAACTCTAAGAAGACAAGAAAGCCATACAACATAAAATGCTAATGTAAATGTTAGATGTGAAGATGCCGCAGGTGCTAGATGTGAAGATGCTACAAATGTGTCAAATGCTATGCTAGTTGCAAGTGCTTAGGAAGTCAGTGAAAGTGCCAAGGTGATGATGCTATGAGCCCTCTAAAGGTTGCACTAATGGCAAGTGCTCCAAAAGATCACTAGAATGATGGGAGGTGATGATGCTATGAGTGCTCCCAAGGTTGCACTGATGGAAAGTGCTCTAAAAGATCAACAACATGCCATTTTAAAGTCCTGGTAGATTGTGAACATAGTTCAAGGTCCTGGTAGACCGTGATGTGCTAGTTTATAGTCCTAGTAGACTGTTGGATGCTAGTTTAATGTCGTAGTGGAAAATGGATGTTGTGCTAGTTTAACGTCATGACCCAAGGACAAGCTGTTGTGCTAGTTTAATGTCATGACGTAAGGACAATTTGTGCTAGTTTATAGTCATAGTGGACTGGTGCTTACCTTGCTTGTGTAATGTGCGATGCTGCATGCATGGTCATGCTGTGTGCCTGTAGGATCCTACAAAAATCAACTAGAAAGAAAACAACATCAAGCAACACCTATCGTAAACAAAGTTAAAATGGATGAATGAAAGGAAAGCAATGCAAAAAGTGATATTTTTAAGCCATTTTGGATTGTAGGCTAGTTTAAGGCCTTTTTGGGCCATATATTTTTGTTGTTTTTCAAATACAATGCATAAGCTAAGTAGATGGATGTGTAAACAAAGTAGAAATGCGTAAACAAAGCAAAGTAGTGTGTAAACTAAGTAAGCAGGTGAAATGTAAATGCATGAAAAAATGCAACCCAAGAAAAAACCAAAAATGCATGGCTAATGGAAGAAAGGGATGAGCTGGTGCTTAACATGTTTTTGGCCAAGGAAAAGTCTTAATCACATAGTTGCTTCCTAATTAGGTGTGGATTAGAGGGTGTGCAAGGCTCAGGATCCTCTGGGAGGCTATTGGCTTCAACCACTTGTTTGAGTATGTTAGTCTTAGGCACTGTGTTGGTTACCATAGGTGTATCACCAAAGAACTCTTCTTCCAAAACTTGCGCCATGTCTATGTTGTGGATAGTCGAAGAGGAAGTGTTATCACCATGGATGATAACTTGACAACCTTTGTATGGAAGGTGGATTTCTTGGTGGATGGGAGAGGAGATGGCCCTTAGTTGGGCTAGCCAAGGCCTTCCTAGAATCATGTTGAAACTTGGCATTTCCTCTATGACAGTGAAATTTGCACTAGTGGGGAATTGCTCTCCTACCACGAAGGCTAAGTTGATTGTACCCCTGATTGTGACATGTGATCTGTTGAAGGATTTTAGACACATGGTTTTGGTTGGCCTAATTTCATCTTCCAGACCTAGTTTTTTGATGATAGAGTACAAGACTATGTTTATTGTTGCACCATCATCAACATGTACTCTACGGATGGTACACTGCCCAACACAAATGCTAGTGGATAGTGGAGTTGTAGTGACCTCCCCTCATTTGAGGGTAACTTTTACTACATCATCGCGAAAGGCTAGGGTTGTTGAACCAAATTTTTGTGGTGTAGGGGGCAACATCATTGCACAGATGGATGCCTCATCTGCAAGGATGTCCTTTGTAATAGGAATGAAAGCCAACATTCAGGCCAAGGCTTGGTGGTGAGTAGATGAGGTCATGACTAGGTCGTACAAGCTCAACATTGTGTTCTTTTGCTTGAGTGTTTGTTTCACCTAGGTTAGTGTAGTTATGATGTCTTTATCATTGGCTATTATGTTGGCCTTGATTTCCTGCATGTGGCTTGAAAGATAGATCTCTTAGGAAGGGGGCTTAGGCTTGGTTTGCTTGGCCTACTTGGGGGTAGGAGCCCTAGTGTTTGATTGTTGCTTGCTAGTTGTGGCCTTTACTTCAGCCATGGGGGTTGTGAGGAGCTCATTTTTCCTCTTGCATTGCCATTTGGTGCGCCCACTATTTGATTGAGACATTGCCCACTGTTTGATTGAGACATGGTGGTACGCTACACAACATGACATGGTGGTACGCTGTGCTACGCTACACAACATGACATTTGTGTAGAAAGTGCCATCATTTTGACACTTGGAAAATTTTTGCAAATTTGGCAGTTGAGGTTGACTACACCCAACACTTTGGAAAAATTTGGGCAAAGTGCCACCATTTTGACACTTAGCCAAATTTGTAGTCGTGATGCCAAGACCCAAAATTTTGTGGTGTTTTAGCTTAGTCATATCCATAGCTAATAGGAATCAATCCAATGATATGCCAACATCACATCTACACTAAATTGACCATGAAGCCTACAAGGTAGCCACAAAGGTGATTGAACTCCAAATTAAAACAAATCATCAAAGAGGAGATAGAACAACTCCTCAAGGTAGGGTTCATCTATCCAATAATGGATAGTGAGTGGGTTAGCCCACTCGTCGTAGTACCAAATAAGGGTGGCAAATGGCAAGTTTGCATTGACTTTAGACTATTAAATATGACAACATTTAAAGATCATTTTCCCTTGCCATTTGTAGATCAAGTGTTAGATACCATGTTTGGGCATTGTTATTATAGTTTCTTGGATGATTATAGTGGCTATAACCAAATCCAAATAACATTAGAAGACTAGGCCAAAATAACATTCATGCATCCCTGGGGGACTTTTGCATACTGTAAGATGCCATTTGGTCTATGCAATGGCCTTATAACATTTCAATAGTTGGTCTTGAGTATCTTTCAACAACAAATTGATAGTGGTGTTGAAGTTTTCATGGATTAATTCTCCACCTATAGAGCTACATTCAAGCAAGCCTTTTGAGCAAGTACTAAAGAGATGTGTAGAGACAACCCTATGGCTCAACTGGCAAAAGAGCCATCTCATGATCCAAGAAGGCATTGTGCTAGGACATTGAATTTCATAGAAAGGGATTGAGGTAGACCTAGAAAAGATAAGGGTCATCCAAGGAATAACACACCAACCTAAGACCATTAAAGATGTCTAGTCATTCCTTGGACACGCCGGTTACTACCGGAAATTTATTGAGAATTTCTCTAAGATTGCAAAGCCATTGGTAGAACTTACAAAGAAGGATGCACCTTTCATTTGGACCAAGGAATGTGAACATGCATTTCAAAAATTAAAGGGGAAACTCATAGAGACACCAATGTTATGAGCACCAGATTGGTCCAAACCATTCCATATCATAACAGGTGTATCTAACTATGCTTTGGAAGTGGTTCTCACATAGCTGGACGATAAGAAACATCCATATTATATCCACCTTGCAAGTAGAAGCATTGTGGGGGCATAGTTAAATTACACCACCATAGAGAAAGAATTAATGACAATGGTGTATGCATTTAGAAAAGTTTAGACATTATGTGCTAGGTTATGAGGTATTTGTACATATGGATCATAGTGCAATTTGCTTCCTTATGAATAATTTGACGATGAGCCCTTGTGTTATACGGTGGCTTGTGATCTTAGAGGAATTCGATCTTACCATGGTAGATCAAAAAGGGACCAAGAATGTGGTCGCTAACCACCTCTCTCGTTTAAGATGGGATAACAAAGAGGAGGAGAGCCTACTCTTTGATTAGTTTTTAGATGAACTCCTCTTTATTGGAGTAATAAATGAAAAAAATATTGAAAAAGCAATATGGTATAGTGGCATCCTCACATATCTTCTTACTCAAGAGATGCCATAGGACTTGGATTTTAGGAAGAAATAACAATTTCTTCATCAGGTCAAATACTTCATGGAAATCAATGGATACCTTTACAAGGTGTGTGCCAATGGTATGATCTATTGGTGTGTCCCTAACAAAGATCAACTACGCGTTGTCCAAGATGCTCATGAAGGGCCTTATAGAGGCCACTATGCAAGGAAACACACAGCTATAAAAATTCTAATGGCTAGATACTATTGGCCCACAATCTTTAGGGATGCCCACCAATTCGTCAAGTCTTGTGAACATTATCAATGTGATGGGGGGATGATCGCTCAAATGGAAGGCCCTCAATAGTGGATTCAACCATTAGAGCCTTTTGACATATGGGACATTTAATTCATGGGTCCCATCACATCAATGTCTAAAGGGAAAGTGTATATTATAGTAGCAATTGACTACTGCACAAAATGGGTAGAAGCAGCAACCATTGCTGATTACACATCATCCAGTATTGCTAAATTTATATAACAAAACATTGTGAATAGGTTTGGGGTGTTGCATTCACTAATTTCTAACAATGGAACTCATTTCACAAGTGCTACATTTAGAAAATTAATGCAACACTTGGTAGAACATAAATTAACAACACCTTACCATCCCCAAGCCAATGGTCAAGCAGAGGTAACCAACTAGGAGATTACAAAAATACTAATGTGTACCATTAGCAAATATAGGAAGGACTAGAGTACAAAACTTAAAGATGCTCTTTGGGCTTATTTTTCAACTTGGAAACTTCCTATTTCATATTCTCCCTATGAGTTAGTGTACAGGAAACTTCCAATGCTTTCAATTCAATTTGAGCTCTATACACTTTCAATGGCCTATGATCTAAACCTTGACCTAAGTTTAGCACAGAAGGAAAGATTAATCAATCTGAACATGCTAGAAGAAAATTACTTAGTGGTCCTATCCTTGAATGAGGTGAATAAGGCATTCAGCAAGTGGCATCATGATATTAGAATTAGGAAATTAAAACTTCAACCCAGAGATAAGGTTCTTTAGTGGAACCCTACACATGTACCCCAAAAGACAAAATTCTAAACATTGTGAGAGGAACCTTATATAATTGATCAAACCTTTTCCTCTAGGGCCATGATAATTTACAAACTTGACAGATCAAATAAAAAGTAGTTGGCCAACATCCAATAAGTCAAACCTTTCCTAAAACCAAGACTGGTTAGTGTAATTACTACCTCAATAGATGGACAATGATGTTATATTTTTTGGATCTCCTCCCTCCAACTCAGTCATCTAGGAGATGGACATCTATGTTGACCATTATCATGGCCTTTCAGTTTTTCTACCTTTTTTTTTCACATTTTTGATTTTTGAAATTTTCTAATTTTATATCATTTTTTGTACCTTTTAAATTTCTTGATTATTTCACACTTTCTTATATATTTTATTTTATTTTATTTCCTTTTATTTAACTATGGTATTTTCTCATTTTTTCTAATAAATCTACTTTATTGTCACAGGATACAATGCTGTTGTTGCTATTTACTAATGATGGTTTGTGCTTAACGTGTGATCGTCGATGTCTGGTTTCTATTTTTGAATTATGATGTCTAATGATTTTGACATGGTTTATTTTTCATGGAACAGGTAGTGAGTCCATGTCATCCACCCATCCAATGAACTTTATGGTTTTCCTTATTTTGGGAATTTAAGGTCCCTTTTTATTAAAAAAAAACGTTTAATCAATCGGTGACCTAGGTAGTTCTAGAATTAGGAAGGATCCAAAGGTTTGAAAAGGGTGTGACTTCAAGGGAACTCAATACTCTTTGTACTTTTCTTCTTGGTTGAGTGCTTGAGTGTTTTTCGTAGACTTCTCACCATTTCATACCACCCATTGAAGGAAGTCAACATAACATTATTGCATAGTGTGGTTCCCATTTCAAAAAAAAAAAAAAAACAAACAATGGGAATTCAAAGCACACCACTTCGACATGAATAAGTCCTTTCATGGTGTGGTTCCCATTTTAAAAAAAAATTATGGGAATTCAAAGCACACCCCTTGGACAAATAAAAGGGCTACAAACATTGGTTATGGAACTCAGAAGACATGCACCTATTCCTGAAGGTTCCCTCTAACTAAGGCCCTCTCTCTCTCTCTCTTACATTCTACTCCTCTCTCTCCTCTTTGTGGAATGGTGGTTCTTTTGTGGAAGCACTCTTGTGTCTCAAGTGGATGGATCAATCTTAAAATGGCGATGCAAAGTCACTAAAAGTAGATAGTTTTGGTTTGGATTGAGGATGGAACTTCGTAGGTCATTTTAACCAAAAATCTCACAAGGAACTTCTTATGGCCTCAATTTGGAACTCCATTCCACCTTCTCTATCATTCATCCATGTTTCCATAATTCACCTCACTGCTAGGTTGTATGTTATGCTCCATGTCTTATTATGATGTGTTGGAATTCTTGAGTGGATTCTTTCAGGTTGGTCCTTAACTTGTCATGATCATTAAATCAACTATGGGGTTCACGGACCCCTTTGTTGAGGTTATGCAAGGGTAAAAAGGTTATGAGCCTACTATGGGGAGGAACCACTTGCATAGCTTTTGGTTTGATTAGTTAAGATTCCTTACCTTTGACATCACTACAATCCTATATTTCATATTTTTCATTGTGTAAACCACTCAGTACTCCTAAATGTTTTATTGCATTCATATATTAAATTAGTTTGTCTCCATTTTTTGAAATTTATGAACTTCAACACTTTATTCTCATGATTTCATACTATTCTTGGTCTTCTAAGCTTTCATTTGATCCCAATTTTATTGAAAAATTCCTTGTATTTTGAAAGTTTCACCAAAGCCAATGGTGGTCAATAGTTGTGTTGGTTGCATTGACAAGGCCTCATTAATGTAGTGCAAAAATAATATATATGCCACCAAACACTTTGGAATTGTTTACAATTTTCTCATAACACATAGGGAATTTTTGTAAGTTTTCAGAGCCTAAAACCTTCTAGAGCTCATAACTTTCGAACCATTTGTCCAAATCATTCTATTTTTCGATCTTGTACTTACTAAAGGTAAGATATTTATCATGGGGGCTGCAAACCTTAAGGTTTATGATGAAATTTTCAAAATTTCTTTCTAACTTCCCCCAAGGATTAGCAACCTTAACAATATAAAAATACAACTCTTTCAATAGTTAATCTTTCAACAACCTCTGCGATAATTTATCAATGATAATACATAAATAAAAATAACAATGGAGTTAATTAAATCATCCATAATCACAACCTAGCCAAGTGTAACTATCCTCAAGAGCTAAGGTATTCTAATTATTTTAAGGTTACAAAATGATTGTTAATCCATGATCTTATTGTGATTACAAATGGCACCCAAAAAAAAAAGTATCCACAAGAAGGAGAACCCTCACAACCATAAGAGAAATGACCTAGAGCTGGAAGGGACTAGCAGGAACAAGGCCAAGAACAACAAGAAGTGACCCATGCAATGGGACCTCTTCATGAGGAACCTCAAGTGGAATCTGTTCAATAGATTCTAGAGGAATAAGTGCCTACTCAACAATCCTAGTGAGGAGAAGTGCTTGGACCTGTGCCAAGGCTTGAGGTCACTCTGACTCAAGCCTGCCTAAACATCATCAAGTCTTGAGAAATCTAAAGATCAATTCTTCGAGAGATAAACTTCAAGCCATTTTTGGAAAAAGCTCCAGAGGATGTCAGAACACAATTGCAAACCTCTTCCATGTGGCTAATCATCATGTCTAGTGGGGAATAGTACATGGAAGAGACCTATCTCTTTTGGAGTAGCTGAAGGCTAAGGTCCATTGTAAAAATCAAGGATATTCAAGTGTCCTACTCGATGGAGGCTATTGCATAGGCACCGGAGTTGCTAGACATTGGAATATAGTTAGCTGAAATATCAACAAAAGTTAATCTTGAGCCAAAAAGAGAATGGACCTAGTGATGCTATGGGGTGAACCATAAAGAGTATGGTGCACTCACATTGATGGAGCGAATTTATTTTAAGATTGTAGTCTATCACCTCAATCCAATGATGAGGCCAAGCAAGGTGACTACCTTCCCCACCTAGGCATGCACCACTCTAAGTGGAAAATTTTCCATTAACCTTCCATAGTTGATTTATTTAGAGATCAAAAAGTGCTTTAAGGAGAAAAAATGTGGAAGGAAAACCCTACCCTTTCCATCCCTTATTAGGAAACTTTACAAGAGGGCAGGTATTGTTTGCTATTCAAATTACACTCTTAGGCATGCTCCCTTGGCCTCATGGGCAAAAATTATGAAGGATAAGATGCCAAAAACCAATCAAGAAGAGGAGCTACTACCACCACCACCCACTCAGGAGACAACACTGGAGGCTCATGCAATCCTTGAGCTTCTATGAAAAATTTGAGAATGGATCTTGAGTGAACAAGAGCAACAAGCAGAAATGAGTGGGATGGATCCATCTATGTATTAACTAGAAATTAGTTACCTTAATGAGGTGGCCCAAATAGTTAGCTAGATGGAGAGAGGTGATTCCATTTTCTTTGCCCAAAGAATGTAGTTGCCTTCAAGGTTGGATCCCAACACTCAAGAGGTGATGGTGTCATTAGTAACTAATGAATCATGATTCATTAGGCCTTGATATCGCACTTGTGATATCCCATATGCGATATCATGGCTTGGCTCATGATATCAGATATGTGATATCGTGGTTCCTGTGTGAGCCTATAAATACACAATTGGGCACACTAGAAAGAAAGAGGTCAGTTTAGTATTACAGTAGAGTATTTTTGTCATTTTTTCCTCTCAACCCTCTCTCCCAGTGCATGCCCAGAGTGTGATGATTGTAATTGTACGACACCTTTATTCAAGTGTGACATACTTGGATATGCACATGACTAAAAATAAATATCGAGATTACTTCATCATTGCAACATTCACTTAGTTTAATCATTTAATTGTTATTGTTATTTATTACTTTCGTAGTTAATATCTCTTCATCCTAAACTCCTTAAATGCGGAATGAGTATGACTTAATCACTAGCATTCAAGTGTAACTACTTGGTATCCCAATAGTGTACCTAGGCCATGTGCTTGGTAATCCAAGTGGTAGTCATGCACGAGGTCCAAGATGTGTATGGATGATTAAGGAATGGATGCTCATCACACTTAGGCCAGTTTAGACTTTCTCTCTCCCTTTTCCTCCTAGCTTTATTAAAGTTATTTTCTATTGCCTCTAGGAGTAACACTAGTTTAGGACTACATCATACACCTCACCCTAGCCCAAACCATATGTGAAAAAGCAAATACTAGTCCAAGTGGGAAGACAACGAACTGTGATCAATGAGTAACTATTTAGATACCACAACTAGCCCATCTGCGGAGTTCAACTGGATCGTGCGTGAAATGCTTGTATTCGTATGGTTGAGTGTAGGGGTACCTTGCCACTCATCAGTAACACATCATCTATTCCCAGAAATCTTTGGGAATGCCACCACTTTCTTAGTAAGGTTGGAGGAATGTGAAGAGGCAACTATCTTGGTGATAGAACACCAAGGGTAGGAGATAGTGGCAAAAGTGGTAGCTAACTATGTAGCTAAAGCATTGAGTGCACCTGCGATGTCTATACCAAATGTGTTTGTGCTCTAAGACATGTAGACATCAATAGGCACAATCAGTGAAAAATTAAACGTAGCCCAACATGAATAGTTGTTGGAATGACTGGTAGGATCCAGGAAATTGACTCTAGACATATTTAATCTCCTAGAGAACATCATTGTAACCTAGTCAGAGTTGCTAAATGCAAGGGGTAGACACATCATTTTGGAGGGGCAAATAGAAATAGCTTAAGAGCAAAATTAATGCTTAGCCTTGGAGGTTACTAAACTTTGTGCCCAACTTGTAGAAAAAATAATCCTTAGCTTGACAATGTCAAGAGATGAAGTTATCAAATAGCTTTAAGAATGATTTCAAAAGGTTGAGGAGGAAGCAGTAATGGCCATCTTCAAATAGTCTATGGCAAAAGCTGAAATGCACTCAATCAAAAAGGAATTGAATCAAATGTGCTAAGAGAATGAAGTATTGACTACACAAAATCATTGCTTGCAAAATGTTGATGCTCAAAGAGATCAAATGCAAGAGTTCATCCATCAATAGTAGGAGCAGCTTGCCAGGGTCAACATTGAACTAACGAAATTGGCTATAGAGAACTACAATCTGTTAAGGGAGGAGGTACGAACCTTGTGGCAAAAGTCTATCATTGAAATCATCATTTGGAAGAATGAAGCTCTCAAATTTAAGAAAGTGAAAAATCACTACAGGGACCAGGTTGGCTTGCAAAAGTAAATTAATGAAAAAGAAATCTAGATGGCAAAGGCTAAAGTAAATGAAGCCCTCTAGCAACTCCAGTAAGGAAGAGAGATGTGGCAGTCCATCCTTGATGGGATTAATGGCTATAACAAAGTGGAGATTTTCTTGAAGAAGTTGCAGATTGAAGAAATAACAGAGTATATGGAGTTGGCCAATCTCCATTACACAAAGCTAGCAATGTTGATAGTTGGACGGTCATGGTTGAAATTGGAGAAACATGTGGCTAGCTCGTATTTGCTATACGAGGCCAAGTTCAAATACCATAAGTACACTAAGCAAAAGCTTGAGATTGCTAATGATGAACTTAAAGTCCTCAAAGGATGATTCACAAATTTATGATCCATCACTAAGGACCTAGCTAGATGGATGAATAACTACCAAGAGCTAAAGAACACAATGCGAGTGGTTGACATTGAACACAAACAGTTCATTGCTTGGTTTGTCAATGTCAAGGAGTTGTTTATAGAAATCCCATGTCCTTGGGATGTGCCTATTCCAACCCACATTGGGGAAGCTATGTGGATGTTGCATGATCCTAGGAGTAAGAAGGAAAAAATGAAAGCACTGTTGGATGCTTTCCACCTTGCACCTAAAGTTGTAGTAGTAGCATAGCAACTACAATTGCCTCAACCATTTCTAGTGCATGAAGTTGGTGAGGGTCCCTTAGAGCCTTAAGAACCATCACTACTTGGGACCATTTGATCTTTTCCAACAAGCTTCATACTGTCAAGGGATGTGTTGTCCAAATTTTGAAGAGTTGTATCATAGTGTTCGATTTTGTATCCTAAACAACACCATTTTTGTAATGTGTTAAACTATACACCCTAGCACTCCATTTCTTCTCAAAGTTAGTTAGTTGTTCCATTGAAGAAAAGTCAATCAATAATCCCATTCCTTTCCAATTTTTAAAAAGAACTCAAGAATGAGTTTTCATTCAACTATGGGGGTATGATGAGTCATCATTGGTTGGCTATGTCGATGAGACCTCATTGATGTAGTCGACCACGTTGACAAGGCCTTGTCGATACATCTCACCCTATGTCAATGAGGCCCCATTGATGCAATGTCTATCTATCACCTATAAATACATACCTTCCAACTACATTTATGACAATCTAAATTTTAGTAGCAATGAAGCTCTTGCATTTTTTTCATTCAAAAGTTAAAATTTTTTGCCTAAGTGCCCGCAATAGGAGCCATTGAGTGTATGGATCTTTATTCAAGCATTGTTGTACCTGAGCACGACAATGTGTGTAGTAGTAAAGATGAGCTTTCTAATAAACCTTGTAGAACTTTGAATAGACTAGCTATTTCATTTAGGCATTTAATGTTTTTAATTATTTGTTAATTTTTTTCAATTATTTTGCAAATATTTTTCAGCAAATGAGTTAATGAAGTAATTAAGCTAGATAGATTAAATACATNTAGTAAAGATGAGCTTTCTAATAAACCTTGTAGAACTTTGAATAGACTAGCTATTTCATTTAGGCATTTAATGTTTTTAATTATTTGTTAATTTTTTTCAATTATTTTGCAAATATTTTTCAGCAAATGAGTTAATGAAGTAATTAAGCTAGATAGATTAAATACATAAGTACAACCACTTTGAGTGTAACATGTATTTGCTTGGGAATCCTAGTAGCATTATTGCTTGGTATGCCTAGTAGTGTAGCGTTTGGTTACCTAGTAACAGATATGTGGGTTTAGGATGTGTACAGAAAGTGGGAATAGATACTTGTGTTAGGATTAGTTAAATGATTAGTTAATTAATTAATTAAGATTATAATCAAATTATTTTTATCTACATTTTAGGCACCTGACTATAAAACATAAAAATGATAAAAATTGAATGTCTTAGTTATACTTAATCATACCAATGAATGTCACAAGTGTAATTGGGAAGATAAAAATTGACGTTAAGGCTAGATTCACTTGCTAAAGGGCTAGTGCACTAGAAACAAAAAAGTCCACAGAATTCAACCAGATCATGTGTGAATGCTTATGATTCTTATGGTTGGATGTAGGGGTACCTCGTCACTCATCAATTGGAAATAAGGAGATTTCCCCTAGCTTTTAATAGTGCTAACTAGATGGCAATGATGTTATTTAGAAGTTCAAAGACCCCAGGAAGTAGTTGCTTAGTTCCTACTAGTCAATTCAAAAATTCTTCATGTTTGGTTGTACTAAAGCTCCCACTTGCTATTGTTGTAGACATCTACATATCTTTAAGTGTAGCAACCTCTATCACAAAGGCCATAGGAGCATTAAGTGCTTTTTCCACTTTGTCAGCTATTACCTTTGTCACTATTTCCTACTCTTGATACTACATCACTAAGATAGTGGCTCCCTCATCCTCCTCTACGTGCACGGAGAAAGTAGTAATGTTCCCAAAGATATTTGGGAATTTTTGTTGTCCTGAAAGAGACACCGTTACTTCATGAATACTAGGATTTGATCTTGTGGGCACCTGCATCCTTTGGGTAGAAAATAGTGGCACCAACCCCTCCATCCTACTAATGGTTCTAGCAACTTCATCGAGATGGCTTAATGCTAGTTAGTAGATGAAGGATTCACCACCACTTATTCCTACTTGCCTACTACTACAGGAGTTTCTCATGGAGTTCGTGCATGTGCTTAATAGCAGCGTAGGCCTTTGGCTTTATTTCATGAGTGGGAGTTGGTGGTGGTTTCTCCTCTTCTTGTAGCTTGGTGAGCACCTTGTCCTTTATCATTTTTTCCTAAGAGGTAGTAGAAGCATGATGAAGGGTGCCATTGGCATAGTGGACTATACCCCCCATTTTTCATAACTTATGAATGAGGCATGGAAAGGGAAGTTCCTTTCTCCCATGTTCATTCTCCTTGAAGCATTTTTTGATATCTAAGTAAATCAACTATGAGAGATTGACTAGGAATTTATTACTTAGAGTGACACACACACAAGTAAAGAAGGTTGTGATTTTGCTTGGCCTCACCTTTAGTTGAGGTGGTAGGCCATGATTTTGAAGTATACCCTCTCTACCTTAGTGGGCACACCATATTATTTGTGCTCAACTCTATAGCACCATTGGACCCACTCTTTGTTCACTTCTGGGTTCACCTGGGTTGATATTTATGCCAAGGTTACCATAGTATCCATCAACCTAAGGGTCTTAGCAATGGCCTCCATAGAGTAGGATACATTGATGTCCTTTATCTTCATGGTGGCATTAGCCTGCCTATTGTTCTAGAAGAGGTAAGTTTCCCCCATGTACCATTCCCCAACTAGAAGTGAGGATGGGCCACATGGGAGAGCTTTGAAGTTGTGTCTTAACTTCTTCTAGTGCCAAGTCTAAGAAAGGGCCAAAGTTTAGTTCCTAAAGAACTGAACCTTTGATATCCTTGGAATTAATGTGCTTAAGGTAGGCTTCTATTAGAGTGACTTCAAGGTTCGATCTAGGCTTGGATGCCTCATCTCTGTGTGATTGCTTAGTCTCAACTTTGGGAATCTATTAGAAAAATTTCACTTTGGGCTTCCCTTGAAGAGGTCCCATTGCATGGGTCTTTGCTACTTGCTCTTAGGGCTATTGTTGCTATTGGTCTCTTCCTTCTCTAGGTTGCTTCTCCCTTAGTTGGGATGGTCCTTCCTCCTACAAGTATTTATCCCTTAGTCTAGGTGCCATCTATAATTACAACATAGCCAAAGATTAGTGTTTGATGTGTAAATTGTATAGTTTGATACCTTGTCTTCTTTGATCAGTTACACTTAGGCTAAGTTGTGATTATGTAAGAATGATTATTTAATATTATTTTATTTTGATAACTACCAGAGTTTTTTTGGAAGGTTTAACTCTCATGAATTAGTTATTTTAATATTATTTTATTAGTTAAAACTTTTGGGAGTTAGAAAAATTTTGAAATTTTTTTTGTTAGAAACCTAACATTTGTGTCCCCCATGACATAAAGCTCACCTTTGGTAGTTGTAGCAATGAAGAATGGGATTAATTGGAGAAGTGATGTAAAAGTTATTAGATCTAGAAGGTTCTGGGCTTTGAAAACAACAAAAACTCCTTCTTTGTTTAAAAGTAAATGGCAAAAAATTAGCTAAGTGTTCATGTTATTTATAGACTTTTTATGTTGTGTTGATGTGGTCTTGTCGATGTAGTCCATTGCATTGATGGGGTTGTGTTAGCGTAGCTATTGGACAAAATTTTTCACCATTAAAAACAAAGGAAGAAAAAGAGTTTTTGCATTAGATTGAACTCCATAGGAAGCCAAAAAGGCCAAAAACATGATGAAATTATTGAAGATGGTTAGGAATATTACTTAAAGAGTGCAAAAATGGATGGAATCATGATGGAATTTGTAAGGTTTGAAAATAAAATGTCCAAGGGAGAATAAATGTAACCTTCCCAACCAAGGGGTATGCAAGTGGATCCTCCCAATAGTACACTTATGGCCTTAATGCCCTTGCATGCCCTCAAGCCAAGGAGTTTGTGGACCCCATGGTTGATTAATGATTGTGGTTAGTTAAGAATGAAATCACAAAGGAAACCACCAAAGAATGTTGACCGTATCAAACAAAGACATTGAAACAACATGAGAAAAGGTAGTGAGATGAGTGATGGAAAGCATTAGTGGATGAGAGAGTGTGGAATGAAGTCCCATATCATGATCACATGAAGTCCCTTGTGGATTTTGTGGTTAATATGACTTGATAAAATCCATTCTTAGTTTGAATTAAGACCAACCATTTCTAGTGACTTTGCATTAACACTCTTAGACTAGTCCACCCCCAAAGGGACAAGAGTAGGCCCATAGAGTAATCACCATTTCAAAGAGAGAAGAAAAGAGAAGCAAGAAGTGAAGGGAACCTTAGTTAGAGGGATGCCTTTAGGAATGGGTAACATGTCTTTCTAGCCCCATAACTAGTTCTTGTAGCCTGTTATTATGTCTAAGGGGTATGATTTGAATTCCAATAATCTTATTATTGTTTATTGTTTGCTTTTATGTGTTTATCAAATGGGAACTACACCATGCAAAGACTTAGCTTTCTATTATTGGTTGACGTAGGAATGACAAAGGATTTGTGAAGAAAGTGATGCACCTTAGAGGGTAGGCAAGTATAAAAAGTGTTAAATCCCCTTGAAATCATACCATTGTCTGTCTAGTTAATGTATCTCAAGTTTGGAAACTACCAAGGTCACAAGTTCATTATAAGTTTCATTTAAGAAGGGGACATAATATTTCCAAAACAAAGGAACACCATAGAGCTATGTGGATTAGTGGATAACATTGACTCCTTGCCTACTATCATGAAAAAAAAAACCATGTCTTAGTTATCAACATCAAAATTCAAACATAGAATCTAGACATTTGTAATCAAATAACATTATAAAGTATAAACCATCATCAATTTATAGCTATAGTTTCACGAAGTCTTAATGGCAATAAAGAAAGAAAAGAAAATGATTAGAAAAATGAAAATCAAATGAGGAAAAAATATAAAAAAATTATAAAATACTCAAGAAAGAGGGAAACATACTAAAAATGATGTAAAAAAAAAGTTAAAAATTGAAGAGCCACATTATTTAATATCAACATGGATGGCCATCTCCCCCATGAATGAGTTGGAAGGAGGAGATCCAAAATATTAAGCATGCATGTCCATCTATTGAGGTGTTATAGTCATAGGCTATCTTGGGTTCTTAAAAAGGCTTGAGTTGTTGTATGTTAACTAGAAATTTCTTGCTTGGGCTTTTAGGTTTGTAAATTAGCATGGCCTTGGATGGAAAGGTTTCATAAATAATATAAGGTCCCTTCCATAATGTTTGGAACTTAGTTCGTTGTGGCATGTGCATGGGATTCTAGTAGAGAACATTATCTTCATGTTGAAATTTTACTTTTCTAAGGTCATGTCATTGCTTATTATATGCCTTGTGCACTTCATTAGATGACAAGACCACTAGTTAGTTCTCATCTAGGAAGTTGAAATTCATTAACCACTTTTTCTATGCTAGGTTCAAGTCAAGGCAAAGGTCACAAGCTATTAAAAGTGCATGAAGCTCTACTTGGATAGGAAGAGTTGGTAATTTTTTATACATGATCTCATACAAAGAATATCCTATAGGAAGTTTTCATGTGGAACGATAAGCCAAAAGGACATCAGTGAGTTTTGAGCTCCAATCCATTTTATATTTACTAGCAATTTTGATTAGTACTTTTGTCATCTTCTGATTAGTGACCTTTACTTTACTAGTGGCTTGGGAGTGTTATGGAGTTGTCAATTTATGTTTAACCCCTCAGCGTTGCATGAGCTTTTGAAAAGTGGTTCATGTAAAATGAGTTTCATTGGCAAAAACAAGTGCACGTGGTATCCCAAACCTATTTACAACATGTTGTACAAACCAAGCCACCATCGAGGATGTGTAATTGATGATGGCCATAGCTTCTACCCATTTGATATAGTAGTTAATAGCTACCATGATGTATGGCTTGCCATTGGACATGGGAGTGATGGGATCCATGAAATTGATGTTCCAAATGTTGAATGGCTCTAGTGGCTGGATCCATTATTGAGGCCCCTCCATATGAGCAGTTGTCCCACCATCACATTCACAGTAGTCATAGGAGTGGACAAAGTGATGGATGTCATTGAAAAGTGTAGGCTAATAATACCTTTCCATGAGGATTTTAATGATCATTTCTTTTCCAACATAATGGTTCCCATAAGGGCCCTCATGAGCATCTTTGAGAACATGTAGTTGATCATCATTAGGAACATACCATTGAACTAGGCCATTGACACACACCTTGTGAAGGTATTAGTTAATTTCTATAAAGTGTTTAACCTAGTGAAGAAACTATTGTTTCTTCCTATTATCCCACTCCTATGGCATCTCTTGAGTGAATAAGTAGGTAAGGATGCCATTGTACTAGTTATCTTCTTTGGGTTCTCATTCAGTAATAGCTCCAACAAAGAGGAGTTCATCAAGAAATTGATCTAAAAGTGGGCTCTCCTCCTCTTTGCTATCCCATATCAATCAAGATAAGTGGTTAGCTACCACATTCTTGGTTACCTTTCTATCCACCATGGTTATATCAATCTCTTGCAAGATTACTAGCCATTGTATGACACAAGCGTTCATTATTGGTTTATTTATTAGGAATCTAATTGCACTATGATTAGTGTGCAAAAACACCCTGTATCCTAGCACATAGTACTAAAATTTCTCTAAGGCATACATCACTGCCATTAGTTGTTTCTTAGTGGTGGTGTAGTTCAGTTGTGTATCCACAATGCTGCTACTTGCACAATGGATGTAATAGGGATATTTCTAATCATTCAACTATGTAAGCATATATTTTAAGGCATAATTGGATGCATCCATCATAATGTGGAATGGTTTGGACCAATTAGGTGCTTGTAGGATTGGTGTTTCTGCAAGCTTCTATTTAAGATGTTGAAATGCATGTTTACATTCCTTAGTCTAGAAAAATCAAGCATCCTTTTTTGTTAGCTCCACTAATGGTTTTTTAATCTTAGAAAATTTTTCAATGAAGAGTCTATAATAGCTAGTGTGGCTAAGGAATGACCTCACATATTTAACTGTCTGAGGTTATTAGGTTATTCCTTGGATGGTCCTTATTTTTTTAGGGTCCATATTAATCCTTTTCTATGATGTTATGTACCCTAATAAAATGCCCTCCTAGACCATTAAGGGGATTTTCTACCAATTAAGTGTAAGGTTTGTCTTCACATATCTTTTTAGCACTTTCTCTATATGGTCCAGGGCTTGCTTGAATGTAGCCCCATAGGTGGAGAACTCATCCATAAATACTTCCACCCCAGTATTGATTTGATGTTGGAAAATGATAAGGATAAGGCATTGGAATGTTGTAGGGGCATTGCACAAGTTGAACGACATCTTTCTATATGTGAAAGTCCCCCATGGACTCATGAATGTAGTTTTAGGCTGATCCTCTAGTGCTATTTGGATTTGGTTAGAGCCACGATAACCATCCAAGAAGCTATAATAATAATGCCTAGAAATTATGTCCAACACCTAGTCCACAAATGGAAAGGGAAAATGGTCCTTACATGTTGTCATATTCAATATTCTAAATCAATGTAGACCATTCATTTCTCACCTTTCTTTGGCATGATCACAAGTGAGCTAACCCACTCACTATTCACAATGGGATAGATGAGCCCTACCTTAAGAAGTTGTTCAATCTTCTCTTTGACAATTTGTTTGAGTTTGGGATTCAATAATTGCTGTTACCTCTTTGGTTTAATGGAGAAATTCATGTTGATTTGATGCTAGAATATCCTTGGATTAATTCTTGTCAGCTCATGATATGACCAAGCAAAGGTTGTTGGTCATTTTTGACCACCTCCAACAACTTATTTTTCTACATAGGAGCAAGATTGACATTGATGATGAATGACTTCCCATTATTCAAAAAAGCATATTCATTTCTAGCTAGTAGATTTTTTAACTTAAGGGGCTCCTGTTTGAAGTTCTCAAGGATATTGAACTTTCCCTAATTGGTTTCATCAGGTTCATTAGAGAGTTGATGATGGACTTACTCTAGTTTGTCCATGCCCTCAACATAGGCACTTATTAGGCTCTCAATCTGTTCCATGCATAGTGATGAATTGCTTTCTACTTTAGTTGTTAGCCACTAGGTGCCCTTCTATTTTTTGGCTATTGTGTATAGGTACCTTTGAATTTATGTGACATTTTCATACTGCCTGCATGTTGTGAGTGTTGTACTTTTGATAGTTCATAATTTCTGCATGTAGTGGCACCTTGAGTTACTGTACGTGATGCATAGAACGTACTTCTTCTCTATCTTTCCAAATTCATTCTCCTTGGAGATCTCCAAGGAGAGGTTTCTAATTCCTATTTGCACATCAATCATACCTAGCCAAGCTCTTCCCATAATGATAGGGAAGTTCCCCTTGTAGTTATCCACTCATATCACCAAGAAGTTAGTAGGATATGATCACCCATAGTTAATGGTCACAATGTTCTCTACCAATTCTAAGGAGATAGTGATGGACTGATCTGCTAACTCTAAGAAAATGTTGCACTTCTTGAGTAGAGGTAGGTTCTAAGCTTTGTACATTTCTTGTGAGATCAAATTAACACCAGAACCTAAGTCTAGAAAAGCCTTACAAGGTTCATTTTTAGTGATTTACAAGTAAATGAGGGGACTCCTAGGATCAGATCTCTTCTTGGAAAGATGACCAACCTTTATCTAATTAGTGATAACATGGATTAGCATTACTATGTGCACTTTGGGAGGTGTTTGGGTTGAAGGGATCTCTAAGGATGTTGCGGAGGAGGAAGGAGAAGAAGGGTCAATAGCCACAGGTATTTGTAATGGCTTTGTAGGATTATTGGTTTGGAAAAAGGGTTGCTTTTGACCCTTAGTTTCCAAACCACTTAGATGAGGAATTAGATGGAAAAAGGATTGCTTTCGAGCCTTAGTTTCTCTATTATGGTTGGGTTGAGTTGAAGGTAAAGGTACAAGTGCAGAAAGATGAGGAGGGTAATAGAGAAATGGAAACTACCCTCTTGGAGATTATTCTCTATAATATTTAGGAGGGTAGTAGTGGTGCTAAAAATAAGTGTGACTAGAAGAGTCACATGGAGAAATGGGTTGCTAAACATAGTACCCATACAGATCTGGGTGACAGTAAGAGTACTACTATCTTGGTGGTGGCATTCCCCACAATTTTGGATGTTGCCACTGCTAGTATTGGTCATGAGGTTAAGGTGGTACTCCATTTGGATAGTAGGCTTGTTCATGGAACTATGTGTAGTTGCCTTAAGGATAAGGCAACGTCTTGGGTGTTTGTTGTTTTGCCAAATGAGAATTTAATGCATACACCTTGGATTCTTGCAAGTGTGACATAACTAGGCAATATCCATTAGGATATTCATGTTAGCATATGTTACACTCTTCATCATCTATTTTAGAATCTATATCCTCATCCACTATAGTAAATTTTCCCTTACCCTTTTGATGGAAACATTTATCTTTTTTCTCTCCTTCTATCATGACCACTACCTTGCTTTTTTGTGTCCTTAGCAATTTTGAGACTAGTTTGGAACTTTTCAACCAAAGAGTCCTACATCTTGTTAATCTTAGCCAATATTTGAAAAATAGATTTTTGTATTAGTAGGGTTGTTTGTTACATCACTTCATCAAGTGGTGGATTTTTCTCATTGTCATAAAATCAAACCTTCCTTTTGTGAATTAAAGGATCCCAGTTATACTCTTTTGCACTTTTCCTTTTTTTCAGCTCATCTTCTTCTTTGGCCACTTGCTCAATTAACCTTTGGATTTAATGGACCCTGAGCTCCAAAAGCCTCCCTTGGGCATATAACCTAGTTCTTCTCATTTTTGTTTGGAGCCTATCTATGATATGGTGTAGCTGGTCCCTTTAGGAATAGGCATGGCCTGGGCATTGGTGTAATAGAGAGTAATACTTACTCATGGCTACATGCAAGGACTTATGTGTGCCTTGTTTTCAACCTTGGATTTGGCTTCTTAAGTTAGAAACTCAGGAGTACATCTGATATTTGTCATTAAAAAATCAAGCATTATACTCATTATTAGATTGATTCCAATTCTAAGGATAGGTACTAACTTTTAGCTTCCTTGATGCGTGTTCTAGAAAACAACTTCAATTTCTACCATTTGTTCTCAATGTTTTGTAAGGCACATGCATTGTGAAAGGCTTGAAGATGGTTCTATGGATCAAAATTATATCCCCCTTCAAACTTAGGGATATTATTCATGTTTAATAGTTTAATCCAACTATTCTTCACATTCCTTGTTGGTATCCTCATAACCTTCGTAATGTTCAGCATGTTTCTGGTGGCATGTAGAGGCTCATCATAGTCATAGAACCTATGATGACCATGATGCCTATGATTCCCTCTATTTTCCCTTCTTTCTCTATGGTGGGCCTTCCTTTTTTGCTCATGCCATTGATCTCTATTGTTTTGGTGGGATCTGTGGTCATCTCTATCCCATTGATTACCTCTATCATGGTCTCTCGCCTTGTAGCTTTAGTTATATTTAGAGGAGGAAGAAGATGATGAAGATGAAGAGGAAGGAGAGTGAGCACAAGAATGAAGCTTGCTACTCCCTCTTCTCTAGTCCCTTTGATGAGCATAATGTTTGTCGTTATCATGGTGCTTATGATTTTTCTTTCCTTGATTCTTTTCCTTTTGAGATCCTATGGTCATGGGATCCATTCTTCCCAGAACTAGGGTTATTTATAGTGGATTTTAGATTCTAATTGTTGGCCTCCTCATCAAGGAGAGGAGGAGAGTTAGTGTATTAGGAAGTTCCTAGGAAGAGGTATTCCCATTTCTTTTGGCCTAGCAAGAATAGGGGGTTTGTGAATTTTTTACCTTTTGATGCATTGTAGGACTCTTCCATCTATTGATCTTGCTTTCATTGTGCCTCTATGGGATGATAATATTAGTAGGAATGATCTTGCACCTCATACTCAACATTGAGTCTTATGATGCCCAATCTCATGAGATTGTGAAGCAGCATCATAGGAACTGATTGATCAAGAGGCAACATAATGTTGTTCTCCATGTTCCTCCACTATAGTTGTTCATCCTAGTGTAGGATGAAAGTAAAATTTAGAGTATACTCATCTAAATGTGTATAGACCACTTGGAATTGTTGGAGCATGGGTGGTTTTGGGTCTTCTTACCTTTGCTCATTAGAATCACTCGTAAAGAGTGGTGGAAAGTTCTCCTTGTGAGAAGAAGCCATGTTAGTGTTTAGGAAATAGTGTTCTTTTGTTATTATTATTTTTATTAATGATTTCAACTTTAATTTTTATTACAATGTCATTGAATAATTTCACTAACATCCTAGATAGCACACATAACTAACTAAAATCCTCAACACTGAAGCCAATGATGAGCAACAAGAAGTCCCTAGGCCCAACCATACAAATCACCAGCATTCACTAAGTGATTTGGTTGAATTTTATAGACTTTAGCTCTCTATGTACACATTATCTAGGTAGTGAACTTATGGATGTGATTGTTGTCTTCTTAGTTCCACTTATGAGGTTCAATGGTATGGTTAAGTATAACTGAGGCACATGATTTGTATAACTTTTATATTTTTATCTATTTATCCTAAGCATGAAAATAAAGTAATTAAATGCTTAATTATTCTAGAAACTATCTATTGCATTAACCTAATCCTAACATAAGCATCTATTCCCACCTATTGTACACATCCTAAACACGTTGCAAGGCTACTAGGTTACCAAGCGTGAATGCTAATGGGATTACCAAGAGTTAATGTATGCTTGATATGGTCATACTCATGTGCATTAATTACTCATAATTAATTAAGTAATTAAATGCATGAATGTAAATTGCATAACATTAAAATGTATTAAATTAAATATTATGCTAATTCCAAGGAATGCAAGGTTTATTAAGAAGATTGTCTTTATTGTTGTTCACATCGAAGTGTCTAGGTATACTAGTGCTCGAATAAAGATCTATACACTTCTTAACTCCCACTACTATGAACAAGTAGAAAAAATTCTAACTCTTAAAATAATAAACTGCAAGAGCTCTACTATGCTACTAATGAGCACATGCCATAAATGCAGTAGGTGTGTGCATTTATATAGGTAAGACTAGATACTCCACCAATGCACATGCATCAACACATCAAATCATGCATCGATGGGTATGTGTTGATGTGACCTTGTTGATGTAGCTAACCGATGATTCATCAAATATGTACTAAATCATCAACCTTGTGGTAATCAATACATCTACACGTAGTGTAAAACATACAATTTTTTTATGAGCACTCATTCCTAACATGTGCTTATAGGTCCTTTTATTATTCTTTATTATCACTATCAATGTTAGTTCTTGCCAACCTATAGTCATAAGCCACTAGCCTTTTGGAGAGTATATCTAAGCATGACTTGTAACTCTCCTAGACCTCATACTAGTTATAGGATCCTACCTATGTTTTCCTGCTTTTAGGGTAAGGCTTGAGATAGGATCCTTACTAATGCATCCCAAGGGGGGTTATCCTAACATCTTCAAGTGATCACACCACCAATTAGTCCAACTCTTCATGTCAACTTCACTCGCCACATGGTTACAAGCAACATATATTATATTCATCATTATAAATTCATATGAAGCCTAATAATCAAAAGCAACTTGTAGTACATGCATCATTCTGAAACCTATCCCTTGTTAATAACCATAAGCAACTTGTTCTACATGCATAATCTTTAATCCATATCATACAAGACTCATGTCATTCCACTTGCTTAGAAAATCCATCTGAACTTGCCTCACATAATTCACACATAATAGTAAAACAAGCTTCATGAAAACCATAATAGCTTGATCATACCTACACATGCTTCTCCTTATCATGAGGACCTACTACTATAGGACACCATTCATGTTTCCTATATAACTAATCTTACTCATCACACACTCAACATGGCTCATAGGATCAGTGCATAATTCACACATTAACTTGTATTCATGTCATAGCAATTTGAGACCCATAGAAATGCTTAATTATACACCATGAATGGACCATGGATTAGCTTCCTTCTTAATCAATTGTGTATGACTTGATTGTAGCTTGTAGTGAGGTTGTGGCCTTTACTATGAATTAACTACAACTTGAGCATAGCTCTTCTTGAGTACCAAAATAGAAAATAAAGATCTTATATTTTTCATTATGATCTCACCACAAGTAGATCATGACTCACATCTACATATGATATTCATGCTGATTAGGCTATAATTTCCATGTGATCTACAATAATTCAAAAACTTCCAATGCAACTACATTGCAAGGGTGTTGCAACTTATGTTTCACTACAAAACCTTCATCACAAGGACATCACAACTTAAGGTCCTCCTATGTACCAAAAATATGATAAGCACAAACAAATTTGAGTGTAATCATCATATGTCACAAAAATAATCTCATACATGCACACAAAATTTGTAACCTCATGCCTATTGATTTTTTTAAAATTTTTTTTTATTTTTTGCAAATTTTTTTGCAACCTAATATATTGAATGATGAGTGAACTACTTTTGAAATATTGAATTTTTTCTAACTTTTTAGTTGTGATATTGTCATGATCTAGATGAGTTTTAGTTAAATCTTAGAGTTGTTGGAAAGCTCATTCTACAATCTACAAGCTCATAAATTTAAGATTAATTAGAATTTATTTGATTATTTAAATCTTACCCAAGAAAGAAGTATTTAATAAATTTTTTCAACATATAGAATTAAAATTGATTTGTGATGTGAATATATTTGCCATCTGAGAAAGTTATGGAGTGAGTAAAAACTTGATATAAATCTATTTCAACAATCTATTTGTTTACAAAATTTGGAATTGATTTTATGGTTGAAATTTTTTACAAAAGAGTAGCCCCAAATATGATTTTTGAACTTCTATTGAAATACTTGAATTAGTAGAGGATATGATGAAGATTATTTAGCCTAATTGGATGAGGATATAAAATATATATTTGTGAGAGTGAATGAGATATGAAACAAAATGAAAAGAAAAATTAGAGCTTGGAAATTAGATGAGAACTTATGAAAGAAAATTTGTAACAATCTCTTATTGCCTTCAAAACTATCATCTACATTAATGTATGACCATCAAATTTATATAAAAAGATTGGGACCATACTTCCCAATAATAAAAATATGAAAATAATGAAAGAAAAAGATGAATTATAGTAAAAAACAAGTACACTTGCTTCTTAATTCATTTTAATTAAATAAAAATTAGTTTTTATTTTTTCTTAATGTGATGACAAAGTGCACATTTAACTTTTTTTTCTCTTGTTTACCATGTTAGACACATGAGGCATGACACACTATCTCTAACAATGTCAAACTATTATTCATTCCATCAACATAATACACTATCATGCATATTGATCCAAAATATGAGAATAGGGGAAAAGTAAAGAATACTAATCAAATCAATTGAAACTATCAAGAATAATAATATTTATAGCCTAATGTATGCTCCCTTCATATCATTTTATGTTCTATGTCATTGTAGAAGTTAGATTTATTTTCCATGTTGTATGAGTCATGTAGTGTGTGGGACCATGTCTTCATGTAATGTGTCACATGACATAATTTTGTATTTCAAAAATGAAAGGAAAATAAGAAGTCAAATGAAGTCAAAATGTGGGTTCTCCAATGTCACATGTAATGCATCTCTCCTTGGGACCACCCAAGTCACCATGTGGCTAATTTCCATGTGTTGGACCAACATGAAGTACATATGTAGCACATGCTAATGAGTTGGGATCGCATGTCTTCTATACTTATGATTAAGTAGGATCATTTTCAGCCATGTTTAGAGTTGAGAGTGCCCATAAGTAGCTTCCCATTCTCTATTTATGTCATGTATGGAGTCTACTCAAACTTGAGACACTCCATTGAAGCATGTAAGATTGAAGCTTAAAGTAATATAAGAAGAGAAGTTTGTCTTTATTTTTTTAATCTCATTTTCTATCTTATTTGTTTCATCTATTTTAATTTATCTTAAGCTATCATTGATTTCATTAATTTCAATCTCAATCTCATTCAAGAAGAAAGAATATGAAGCTTGAAGTTCACCTCCATTGGTGATCCTTGCCATTTTCCATTATTTACTATAGGTATAAAAGTTGTTTCAAGCTCAAGGAGGGAGAATTTATTTGAAGGAGATGAGGAAGTTATGGTAAAAATTCTTTCAACCATCATCACACTTGCTATGAGCATCAAGCCCTCTTGTCCTTCAATTTTAACTTATGATTAGTTGCCATAGATTTAGTAAGATATTTTTAAGCTTTACACATCATTACAGATTCTTTCTATGCAATCACAACCTTATCATGACTTGTGATCTACTTGGATTCCTAACCACAAGTGAGCCACTACTCATGGTCCATTCATGGTCAATTCATTTGATCAAAATTTGAGGTTCATTTAATAGATTATAGAAAAAAGAGGATCTTATTTGCATTGTATGCTTTGAAAGTTGATATTAGAGCTTGATGTTGATGTTCAAAGATGTTAAAAGAGGTGTTAAAGTATTTCATCATCTTTGATAGAAAGAAGGATTTCATCTAATAGAGCATGTTGATGAGGAGTTTATTTGAGCTTAATGAATTATTAGAAGTTGTTGAGTATGGATTTCAAGAAGTTAACATTTTTCTTTCACTCAAACACAAATTAGGAAGAAAATAAAGATAAGAAGAGAAATGCTTTGGTCAAAGTCATCATGTGTAGTTCTTTGAACAAGAGTATTGGGATCAAAATCAACATAGGAGAAGAAAAATTATGTTGGAATGCATTTGTGTAAGAATATCATGGCATAAGTAAAGTGATGCAAGTCAAGGAATTAAATATTAAGGGTGAATTTGAGAATTTCTATATCATGAAAGGTGAGTCCTTGATACTTCCTCTAAGAAAATGTAAAATATTATTTGGGACTTTGATGCATATCAAGCTAGCTATAGTGAGAAGCAAAGAGTACAAAAGATCATCCAAATTCTCTTTAATCATTCCAAGTACAAAGACACTATTATGATCCTCATTAGCATCAAAATTCTTAAAATCCTCACCATTAATGAACTTATCTCCTACATGTAATGACCGAAAACATCAGTGGCTGGAACACTGAGAGGTTACCAGGTGAACAGTTTAACCCTGGATCTGTGCAAGGGCCGAGCTAGAGAAAAATGGAAATGGGGCACCCTGAATGGTCTGGTCGATCAGACAGGGACTTAGTCGGTGTATCTTAACCTTATGTAAACTTCATTTCGAAGGTGAGACACATGAGGTAAATCAATGATCAATAAATGACAAATGGATAAAATAATGCAAAACAATGATAACAGTAAAGAAATAGCAGAACAAACTTAGGTAAGAAAATGAAAACAATGATCAATGTTTTTCTTTGTTTGAAGGGTGTACAAGAAGTTATACAACACCAAAGATGCATTGCTTACTTAAGGGTAACTAGAATGTTCAGGGAAAGTGCCAACTATGCCTTCTGAGAGCCAAGTTAAAAGCCAACTGCAGCAAGAAGCCAACTCTGTTTGCTAAGAAGCCAATCAAGAAGCCAACTAGCCAATGCAAAAAGCCAACAAGCCAACCAGTCTTGTCAATGAAAAAAATTCCAACCATTTTAACAAAAAATTCAACCCTTTGTGTGTTGTCTACCAGGGTATTTATAGGGCTAGGAGTAGGTGAGAAATGAGGCCTAGATGCCACGTGTCTTAGACCCCACAAGATGCTAACATGCCCATACCATGTAGGTGTGCAATGCCGGTCATGAACTTGGCTACGCTATGACTATGCCTCTGGGATTGTGTGTGCCGAGATCAATGTGCCAACAATGCAAACAAAAAATGGAGCTAATGTTGCAAGACTACGTCTTCCCTACTCTTATGAGTAGGTTAAGCATAGGAACAATATTTTGGGAGCTAACCAAGGGATGTGCAAAATGAAGTGAAATTGTTGATTCCACCAAGGAGATGCCAGAATGAAGAAGATTATTGTCAACAAGTTCTAGAACTACCTGAAGACGTCTTGATGCTTCCATACCAGTGTAGTGTTACTCACACTGTTGAGTTTATTGGTGTAGTGTAAGTGGCTACTTGCTACGTTGTGCTACGCTACGTAGCACAACATAGTGTAGCTAATGGTTTTAACTAGAAATTATGTTGGAGCTGAAAGCATTTGTTTGAGGTTTGATCATGCTAACAAATGCAACTTTGTCCTTTGTGACGAGAAGCCTTTGAACTTGCTAAACTTATGTTTAAAATTTTTTTTCTGTTCTTGTATTGTCGCTACGCTGTGCTACACTATGTAGCGTAGCACAATGTAGTAGTCGGTGTATCCTGCTTTTTCATTCAATCCTCCATTTTCTAGTAAAAAACTTTGCTCAAAGCTTGGGGCTAAACATGGTAACCGATTTTGGAGGTCAGAGTGTTTGTCGAGTGAAAATTTCTTATTGGATTCACTTGGCAAACTGGGCCTTTCTACTTCGCCTTTGCTACGTTGTGCTATGCTAGGTAGTGTAGCATAGCGTAGCATCTTGCGTTGATTGAATTTTGACTTGTCTTGCAATGATTCTATCAATCTGCACTTGGATGCTTGAGAAACTATCTTTCAAGGCTTACTACGCTACATAGTGTAGCAAACTTCTTCACTAGAAAACTTGCCAAACTTCTTTGCTTATCTCAAACACTTTCAACAACTCCTAGCATAGTTTCTAAGTAGACTGTCAGCTGGGTGAATTGTCTAGGTGGGTAGGCCAAAGAGTCTATTGGGCCTGTTAGCTCTAGAGGTAGAAAAATTACCGGACTAGATAGTCTAACCTCAGTGCCAACATTTTTCTGCCGAACTATCATGACACTACACTTGTGGAAGTTCTTGCCTAAATTCCAAGACCTTGGTGAGGCATGAGGATCTTGAAATTTTATGGTATTTCACTGGCCCCTCTTTGTTGATGTTTGGAGGATCCACCCTATAGATGTCGACAAAGAATACAAAACACCATGAAGGACAAGTCACCAACATTGCTCTCTGGTGGTTACTTAGATGTCGCTTTGCTATGCTTGGGAGTAACTAGATAGTTGTGCAGGGGAAAGGGGAAAGGATAGACTTGAGGGGATAGGTTCGGGAAAAGGTAAGATGAAACTTAGTGGGGTCCATCATTGGAGTGCTTGTGAGGGAATTAGTTACATGATCATCTTTTCTTTTACTGGCTTCTGACCTCTCGTCGGGATGCTTGGAGAGGGTTGTTATGAAATGGCTAATGTGCCATTTGCTTTGGGCACACACTCTCTATTTTTTTACACTTTTGTGCTTTTCTTTTTCTATTTAGCCATATTTATCTACAAACGACCTTGTTGTTGTAGGATAGATGTTTTCTCCCCAGGATGAGTTACATTATATCCATGTGAGGCTTTGACCTACCTATAGATGCTTCCCATGTGGTGAGTTGCATTACAGGCATCATGGACTTTGTGGCTGAGCATATGGGAGGGATTTACACACATCAAGAAAGCTTGTAAAAGAGGTGTGAAAAGGGAAACTGCAAGTTTGAGAAACGCGATGACAAAGGTAAAAGGGGAGGGGTAGGATGTGCACTCCCAAGTAGCTAAGCTAATCAGAGCGGTTACCTCGAAACGATGTGGTGTCCTGTCCTCTTGGAAAAATGCATCTCTAATCGATGCCATCTCAGCCCGTACCCTACAAACGCAATAAAAGTAGAGCAGAGAAATGTGATCCTGAAATGCAGTTAGAAAAAGGTCTTGCTTTAGAAATTGTTAAATTTATAGGCACTATTGCTAAGGCATGCAATGTCTAAAGCATGAAGGTTAGCAGCAGCTTTGGTAGTGGTAGGCTAAAGGGGTCGACACCAAGGAGACTAGGAGTTGCAGTGATGCAGGTGCTTAGGAGTCTTCGTCCAAGGTAAACATCATGCAGTTCAGCTGTAAGGTGAGAGGCCTAACAACTGAACATATATTGGGCTTGGGCAATGGCAGGGGTTGAAGGGTAGCAACTTTGTGGCTGGGCCACAATAGTGCTGGGGCTCCAGTAGCAGGTGCTGACAATAGAAGCTACTGCTAGGGTAGTGGGCCATGGTGGTGGTAGCTCTAGAAGGTTAGCAAGATGTTAGATGACATCTCTGGAGGATCAACAAGATGCTAGGGGTAGTGGCATCGCATTTTTTCCAGAGGGTGTTTTATTGCCATCGTGAACTACGTTCTGGAAGTACAATGCTCTACCCTACGTCAGCACTGTGAATGCTCACTTGTTTGAATGGTCATGGATTGTGAGCTGGGAATGTTGTACCGTGAACCTAGTTTAAGGTCTTGGTAGACCATCTGATGTACTGGTTTAAGGTCCCAGTAGACCACTATACTAGTTTAAGGTCCCAGCAGACCGCTATGCTAGTTTAAGGTCCTAGCATACTGTGTGCTAGTTTATCATTGTAGTAGATGATGGATGGGCTAGTTTAAGTTCGTAGTAGACTATCTATGCTAGTTTAACATCATAGCGGATGTTCTGTGCTAGTTTATAGTCATAGCAAACTATCTGTGCCAGTTTATAATTATGGTGAATTGTGAATGCCAGTTTATAGTCATAGCGGACTATTGCGCTTACCTTGCTTCTGTCTTAGATGAAGTACAGCTTCAAGTACAAGTGGTTTACAGGGTTTGAAAACTCTTTGCCATCCATGTCTACCAGCTTGAAGGCTCCATTCTCGTAGGCTTTTGTGAGTACAAATGGACATTCCTAATTTTCTGAAAACTTGTCCACATGTTTATGCATAGCTTTGAGAATTAGGTCCCCCTTTTTAATCGGCCATCAATGTAGGTCTGCATGATGCTTTTGCTGCTGCTTGTCCTGATGCCATTCGATGTGACCCAGTGTTTGTGCACACTCTTCCTCTAGGGAGTTGAGATCAATGACCCTTGACTTATTATTCTAGGCTTCATTTATAATGCTTGAAAGGATCATCCATAGTGATGGTACCTGCAATTCAAGAGGCAACACTACTTCAAATTTGTAGAGTAGGCTATAGGGGGTCTTACCTGTAGTCATCCTACACGTTGTATGGTAGGCCTAGAGCACATAGAGGAGTTGCTTGTGCCATCACCTCTTGTTGTTGCTAAGCATTCTTTTGAGCAAGTTGATGATGGCCTTGTTTGTAGCTTCTACCTGATCGTTAGCCTACGAGTAATATGGCGATGAGAAAGATTGCCTAATTCCAAGATTGCTATAGAAGGTTTTGGTTTTCGCACTACTAAACTGTGGCCCATTATTTGTCACAATAATCATGGGAAGACCAAACCTTATTACAATGTTATCCAAGATGAAGTGGCAAACTTGCTAAGATGTAGTTTTCCTAAGGGGGATAGCTTCTGCCCACTTTGTATAGTACTCAGTGGCAGTAATGATGAAGCTATGCCCTGCGGAAGACTTAGGTGTTATGGGTCCTATGATATCTAGTCTTCATCGCTAGAATGGCCATGTGATCTGTGTAGGGTGCAACTCAGTAGGTGACACGTGCAGGAGATTTGCGTGGTGTTGGCATGTGTCACACATCTTGACTTTAGCAAAATAATCGTGCTTCATGCAAGGCTAGTAATACCCTAGGCATCTTATCTTAGCTGCCATGGCCTTGGGAGCTATGTGTCCTCTACATAGCCCCTCATGGACTTCACTAACTATTTTTTGTGTCTTCTCCCCACCAACGCAAGTTAACAGTATTCCATCAAAGGAGTGTTTACATAAGGTATCATCTCCTACTAGGACATACTGTTGTGCTCGCTTTTAGATTACATCCCTTTGGGTAAATGTTAAGCCGTGTGGGGGTTCACCATGTTGCAAGTAGGATTTCACATTAGCCTACCACTCTTGGACGTTGGTAGCGCTTACTGAGGCTAGGTGTATTGCTTGGGTGATAGGGTCTACACATTTTGTTATCGAAGCAGGTAGTGTCATGAACAGATGTGATGACACGTTTAATGCTAGTGTAGCTAAAGCATCAGCTACTATATTCTCATTGCATGGCACATGCTGGATGTCTGTTGTGGTGAACTGTTGCAACAAGTCTTTGGTCAAATCATAGTAAGGCTGTAAATGTGAAGCCTTATAGGCATAGGCCTCAGTGATTTGATTAATGACAAGCTGGGAGTCACCTAGAACTACCAAATTTTGAATTCTTAATTGCTGGGCCACTAATAGGCCTTTGAGGAGTCCTTTGTACTTAGCTACATTGTTCATACAAAGGAATGTGAAGCAGTAAGTGAAGGGTTGCATGTCCCCAAAGGGAATGAAATGACGATGGTAGCATTGCCATCTTGCATGGTTGAGGCATCATCGAAAATGCGATGGTACAAGATTGACATTGCTAACATGTTCATTAGGGAATTTGGGTTCTATGGTTGCTTGATCATCAATGGGTGAGGTTGCAAGCTACGTGGCTATCGCTTGGCCTTTCATTGATGATTGGGCCACATAATGTAAATCGAATTCTATTATTATTGTTTTTCATCAGGCTATCCTACTACTTTCATACAAGTTGTTCTTGATAGCTTGAAGTACGTTGCTTTTGCATATGATGTTCACTTGACTACGAAATAGGTAGTGTCTCCACGTTTTTAGCATGAACACTAAATTGAGACAATTCCTTTCACTTCGTTGTATTTGTCTTCATATGCTATCAATGCATGGCTCAAATAATAGACTGGGGTTTTAGAGCCGTCCTTTCTTTTTTGGCATAATAGTACTATGATAGACGTGTCTGAGGTAGCAAGGTAGATGTAGAAAGGCTTATCCCTCTATGATTGGTGAATATTTGGGAGGTGTAAGAGCTCTTTCTTCAAGTCATTGAAGGCTTGTTGGCACTGTGTTGTCCATTCGAAGTTAACCCCTTTCTTTATTAAGTATTGCATGGGGTGTAACTTGTCAGTCAACCTTGCTATGAATGTTTTGATGAACTATATTCTACCTTGCAACCTGCGTAATTATTTAAGGTTAGTAGGGGGTGCTAGATTAACAATGGTCTTAACTTTGTCAGGGTCCACTCGTATCCTAGCCTTCGATACTACAAACCCTAGCATGCGCCCAATTTTTACGCCGAAAACACACTTCTTCGGATTAAGGCATAGGTCATGCCTATGACAACATTTCAGGACTACATCTAGATCAATGGGATGATTAATAGCTACCTTAGACTTGATGGCTATGTCATCTAGATAATTGCTGAGTCTCTCTAGGAGGTAGTCACTAAATATGTAGGTCATGGTTCGTTGGTAGGTTGCTCCAGAGTTCTTTAGACTAAAGGGCATCATTGTGTAACAAAAGGTACCCCAAGGGGTCATGAATGTAGTTGTCAACTGATGCTATGGATTTAAGCAAATTTGGTTGTAACTAGAGAACCCATCCATGAAGAATAGTAAAGCATGTATGGTCGTAGTGTCGATAAGCTGGTCGATGCTTGGTAGTGGGAAGTCATCTTTAATCGTTGCCTTGTTCAGATCCCGGAAGTCTATACAAATTCATATCCCTCTCATTTTCTTAGAGACTACAACAATGTTTGACACCTATTCTAAGTAATCGACAGCCCGAATGAAACCTACTTGGTATAGCTTAGTGATTTCATCCCGTACAACTAGTGCTATTTCTCGTTTAATCTTTCGAGCCTTTTGTTTAATTGGTTTAACACGTGGGTCTAATATAATGTTATGTTGTATTAGCCGTGGGTCTAATCCTAGCATATCATTGTGAGACCATGTGAATACTTTAATGTTGTCTTGAAGGACTCTGGATATGTCTTTTTGAATATGTTCATCTAGGAGGGAACTTAGTTTTAGTGTTTTTACTTTCCCCTGGATGTCATTATTGGTGCTTCAATGAGAGGGTCCTCAATCATATCCCTAGCCTCTAAGTCTAAGGCTTGGACCAAGTGATTGAGCCAATCTAGGAACATTTCCAGGGACACTATAGTGTTATCAGTTGATGCCTCCCAATCTATCGACTCTATGTTTGGGTATCTTGCAAGCTTGCCATGAGGACTTGTTAAAGTTAGCAGTGAGTGTAGATCACACTGCATGGCCATCTTGTTCAATCTACCATAATAAGAATAAGCCTAGTCAGGTGATACCTGGTTGACGCTATGACGTATAATAGTAAATATAATGAAACATGCAATGATTGTCAAACATTCGGCTACATTCGCAGATTACCAATTTAAGGTCTTGGTGAACTGTAAGTGGATTCGAACATGCAACTGATGCTAAGTCTACTAGTTTAAGATTGTGGTGGACCATTAACAAGTCGTAAAAGGTAATGTTACTAGTTTAGGATCTTTGTGGACTGTTAACAGGTTGATGGATGAGGTCACTAACTTAAGGTCTTTTTGGACTGTTAATAGATTGATGGATAAGGTCACTAGTTTAAGGTCTTTTCGAACCATTAAAAAATAGGCTTCATAGAATGTCATTAGTTTAAGGTCTTTGTGGACCATGGTGCATAGGTTTTTGAATGAAGTTACTAGTTTAAGGTCTTTGTAGACCGTGGTATATTTTTAGATGAGGCTACTAGTTTAAGGTCTTTGCGGACCATTAATAGGTATTTTTTGGGTAAATTCGTTATTTTAAGATATTTGTGGATCGTGGAATGCAGGCTTCACATAGGTAGGCTTCTAATTTAAAATGAGGTGAATTTTTTAGTTGGGTCCCACCTATTTGCGAATAGGAATGCTACACTATCTCAAATGTATGACATGCCAGTGCTACACTACACGGGGCATCCCACATAACTTGAGGTGCAAAAATGACATGTTCTTTTCACCTCATTGGCTATTAATAGGGGTTTACCCCTGGTAAACTTGTAGTTTTCATTGTGAGAGCAAAGAGCTTACATCTAGAGTGTAGTGCAATTGTGCCAAGAGAAAGCGAGACAACATAGCGTAGCAGCCGATAGCACCTGCGAGTGAAGCAATAGCACCTAAAGGCAAATGTAAACACCGAGGGCTTGCTAAAGTGGATGAAGTCAAGGAAACTTTGGGACATCTAACTTAGGCATGGGTTGCAGTGTAGGAGGAGACTCCGTCCACTCAGTAAGTTATTACAGTACCTTTATTATTTAGATTTTTGTAATTGATATTTTTGAAATCCACATCCTTTTCCATCGTTTTAATCACCATTTTGGTTGCTACGCTATCGTCATCGTTGGTTGGGCACAATAGCTATATAGATGTTACACTATAGCCACATGCAACATCAACCTAGCCACCATTGTTGCGAGTGCCTTATCATGGGGGTTTGGGTAGGCCTGTGTAGCTTAGCGCATGGCTAGTGTAGCGTGTTGCTATCAAGAGGGTTTTAGCCTTCTGCGTGATTTGACAATCAAGACACATGTTAAATGCAGTACAATGTGAGTTATTTTGTACAGTCGAATTATGTTTGAGATGGTTGTAGTACAGTAAACTCGTACTTGTTGCACTCTGTAATACTTTTTATTGCGGCATGCCAGTATGTTGCAGGGCTTTGTAGATTTGTCATATTTTCACGCTATTAAGTCTACAATACTACCATGTTGCTAAATTTGTTAAGCCTGTCATATTGCCATGTGTTGATTACATTGTGTTAATTACGCTATGTTGCATGTCTACCTATTTTCATTTATTTGCTTTAGCACATTGTTGCCTTCTGTAAGGTTTGATGACCCTACTATGTTGCGAAACTTGCTTTGTTGTTTGTTTGCATATATGTGTTATATATATATATATATATATATATATATATATAATATGTTTTTTATTTGCAACTGCGAAACCCTGCTACACTATATGCAATGAGAATGCCATGCTATGCTATACGTAATGAGAGTGTCATGCTATGCTACATGTAAAATTTGCTTGTGCATAGTGCTAATGTTTAGTTCTTCGTTGGTGCAGGGTTATGTTGAAACCCATTTTGATTGTCCTGGAAATCATAGGAGTCCTATGCTGCCTAATGTGCCTCCTCCTCACGCACGTGTGGAGCAACAGGTGGTCTAGTTTTGAGAGGGTGCATGGGATTTCCTACAGTTCCTCCTCCAGCACTTTAGTGTGATCATTTGGTCACACTTGTTAGTAGAGATAGCATCCACAATCACAGAAACCCTATTACCTGGGGCAAACCAGGGTATTTTGAAGTTTTTGACTGATAGGTCAATTAGGGGCGAGCAGGCAGAAGGTTTCAACCACCGTCCAAAAAGCTTAAGATAATTGAGTTGGATTTGGGAGATGCCAAAGTATAAGTGTTACCACTTATACAATACATTGTTCATTACCCATCACATGGGCACCTGCTTTTAGAACCCACCTGGAATTGTTTACTATGCCGGCGAGTGAGTTCTATGAAGGTATCTTATTGTGTAATCTATGCTATGCTAGAAACAGGTGTTAACATTGTATATATTCATTTTTTTATGCTACTAGGTTTTTTATCGACAGGAGTGGTCTTCATGGTGACACAGACACTTTGGCGTTGGCACAGATAGCCTTGTGGGAGTTTTCCTCCACTGGAAATGTGTGCATCGGCATGATAGGCCAATTTGGGGGGTGAGTTCAAAACCTATCCTACTTGATATTCCCAATTTTATGGGAGTTGTAATGAAGCCAATTGGTTGGATAGGGAATGGGCATCCCTTAGGCTGCTCATCATCGAAGATGTTTTGGTGGATCTCCCACCATTTCCCATGCCGTTCAAATTTGGTATGTTAAAGTGCAAATTCATTGCAAAATGCTTGAATAATGTTTACATTTTGCTAACCCTCTTTCTCTTTTTATTTTTTTTGTTGCGAATCATTTCAACAGCGAAGAAATCCCAAGAGGTGATTGTAATTGCCTTCGGGCACAATGAGACCAACCTCTTCATTAAGTATGGGGAGGTGGAGGAGACCCAGTGTGGCTCTGCAATGGGGCCCCAACCATGCTAGTCCATAACCTTTAGGAGGCTGGGCTTATGAACTTGTTTTTGGTGGTTAACCCAAGTGTCCCACCTACTAAGATGCTTTCTCTAGCTGACTCCTTCTCTAAAAAGGTGGACCGCTTCTGCACACGTATTCATAGTTTGTGTGTGGTAATTGATGTCAACAATCAATTATTTGCAGATCTTTTCAGTGTCTCCTTTGATGGTCTCCCCATGGGAGAAAAATCCAAGAGAGATGCACACAATTAGGAGGACATCAAGGAGTGGCTAGGGGCTACCAAAGATTGAAAGGGGATTTATATGGAGAAAGCGAAGCTATGGGTGGCCAAAATGGTTTACCCTGTCTTCCATGCCCATGCCTTCCTGAAGTTGCTATCCCAAGGAAAAATCATTGGGATTGAGTAGGCTCAGATAATGAGGAATTTCATGGAAGAAGAGACTCGTTACAATTGGGTCAAGCACCTTTGCAAAGGCATGTAAGCTGAGATGGTCAAGCTTCGCGGGAAGCTTGAATCCTATTTCAACGTGCACCATGCTTTTTTCATAGCTTGCCTTTAGCATTTTGTGGAATTCTTAGTAGTCCATGAGAATGGGGTCTAGGTACTACAAGATTGTAACCAAATCTCCAAATCGTGGATCTACTAAGTCTTTCATACCACCTGATCTCAGGACCCCCTAGAAGCTATTGGGGAATCGTTCTCGATGAAAACTAGGGATTGGGTGGCATGCAAATTTTGGGCCAAAGATAGCATGGGAGAGACACCCCTTGTAACCATTGGTAGTGTGATAAGGAGGAACACCTCATTGCGGAGATAGTAAGAACCAAGCTACAATGTAAGAGGTCTTGCCCTGCTAATGAGACCCCCTACTAATGAAGAGAGGGGGAAGAAGTTGTAGTTTAAGCTTCGTAGAGTGAAACCTTCCATTGGTAAGTATTCACTTATTTTTTTATTTTTCTTTTATTTATTTTTTGGCTAATGCTTGCTACACTATGTTACGCTAGGTAGCGTAGCACAACATAGCATCTGCTTCAGGTTAGTATACTGTACTGATTACGACTATGCTTTATCAGTGAAGGAAGAGGAAGAGGAAGAGGGAGAAGAGGTGGTGGCCCCTACCACAGGGGCAACTGGTAAAAACAAGGAGGCCTTGGCTATAGAGGAGAAGGCCACTACTAAAGAAGAAGAGGCCCTTGCTATAGAAGAAAGGGGCTCGGCTGGTGAGGAGGAGGTCTCCCCTGATGAAGAGGAGGAGGAGGCGGAGGCCCCTGTTGACTAAGAAAGGGGCTCGACCAATGATGAAGAGGCTCTTAGCAACCAGGAAAAGGCCCCTGCTGATGATCCTTTTGTAGAGAGAATCTCAATGCTGGAGGGGCGTATGAGCGTGGAGGACACTACTACATTATTGGGTCAGCTAGAAGGAGAGGGGCTCCATTTGGATGCTAGTTAGTTTGATCACATATTTGACAATGTGTTGATGGGCAACTGCACCCGCTATCACTGCTAAGGGTTTGCTGGGTAGGAGCTTTACACTATCATTTATGCTATTCATCAGTCCTATTATGGTTCTCTCCATTTCTACTAACACATTTTATCGTGTAGCTGATGCCATTGTTGACACCCCCGACCCATCCTCGATCCACTTGCAACCATGGATTGAAAACCCTAATAAATTTACTTTCATGGAAGGGGTGGTCAATGACATGATTGACCGTGTAAGGTAGGTCGACCCAGAAGTGGGTAAGCTAAAATGCTACGCTAGATACTACACTGTTATTGCATTCACTATGCCTCTATGACTAATGCATTTCTTTACACATGGTTGGCAGCTTCTCGTCTCAAGTGGGATCCTAAGTAGGTTTTTAAGGTTGATGTTGTGCCTGCATTTGCACTGGAGGTGACTGAAGTACCTTATCACATATACGACAAGGCAAGCCAATGTGCCTTGTACTTGACACTCTCCTTGTGGGAATGTAAGCGCATGAATGAACACCTCTGGAAACGAGTCCAGAGGCTTAAGAAGGAGAAGGCCAACCTGATCGTTGAGGTAGGAGATCTTCCCTTCAGGAATGAATTCCTATTAGCTCGAGACACCAATGATGGCAGTTGGTGCATGGCCATCATTGACTACATGAGGTACTGGATAGCCATGCAGCACAACAATGAGGCCACCTGTGAGATAATAGAGCAGTGCATGCAGATGGACTTGTTAGCCCAGAATAATCAAGACTGGAAAGATTACAACGCCAAGGTTTACGAATGGGGGTAGGCACAAAAAACCATAAGCATATGTATAAGCTAGAATGTGCCACCTATCGTAACCAATACAGGAATGCCTCAGTCAAGTTACATACTCATGAGGTATTCCTTGATATTATTGGCACTTCTAGGGCTTATTACAAGTTCATGCAATAGGTGATAGTACATGAGTTCCCTGAAAGGGAAGTGACCTTTCCTGCAGGTGAGACCACCACTGTTGCCTTTTCTGCTGGACTTCCAAGATGGACATCTGTGGAGAAGGAGAAAGTTTCTGTACGCACTGATTTGGACGACAAGAATTGGGCTAACATCATGGAAGAGATCTTATGATGCCTGGTGGTAGGCCTGGATCAGATACCCCTCGAAACAAATGCTAGATCATCTCGGGTCAGTCACCCTTCAGCGTACCGATAATTTATTTTGTTGGAGCCTTTATTGTAGCTTTAGCTGACTAATCTATTCTTTTATGGTGTAGGATCTAGGTGAAAACATGGGGCCTACTGAAGCAGGAGATGATGGGATGGGCAAAGGATCATAGTGTAGTAGCTAACCCTTTTATTTGAATTTAATGAATGATGTAAACATTATTAATTTATGAAAGAAAAAATTGAAATACAAAGAGATATATTTTTTTCATGTGTTACATTTTGTATCTAGTTTTATCCTACCTTATTTTCTTTTTATTTATGAATTGAATTTGCTAGGAGCGTGTTGTTTTAGTTTTAGGCCATTTTGGGCTGTGTCTAGTTTTAGGCCATTTTTTGCTATGTGATGATAGTAGGAAAAAATTTTACTAGATTTAGGCCTTAGTAGGCCGTGGTGTAATGCAAATAGAGTAAATGTGAACAGTTCAAGGAATAAGTTAGACATTTAGCATAGATGAGTAATTGTTAAACAAACAAGGAATAAATGCATAATGGGCGTTAATTGGGTAAGAAGTAGTGGAGTTGTTACGCTACACAAGTAACGATCATCCTCGCAACTGCTTTCTAACCCATTGTGGGTTTGGAGACATGTAAGGCCAAGAGGCTTTATTGCTGTATTCTTCTACGTTGTCGTCTATTGCTTGAAAAGGCAGCTCAGCCTATGTAGTTTCATTTTCTAAGCTGACATCTTGGATTGGCTCTTTTCTCAAATAGTTAGTATTGACAGAAATAGGTGCCTCGTTCTTAGAGGTTATGACCTCTGAACCTTGCTCCATATCTATGTTATTTATTGCCTAGGTTGCCACCTCGTCACTGTGGATCACCACCTCCCTACCTACATAATGTAGGTGGATCTTCTGATGTATGGGTGAAGAGACGACCTTGAGTTGGGCTAGCCATGACCTCCTCAAGATCATGTGGAACCCGGGCATCTCTTCCATCATGATAAATGTTGTGCTTGTGGGGAACTAGTCCCCTGCCACAAAGTCAATGTGGATGGTGCCTTTCACCACTACCCGTGCCCTGTTGAATGAATTTAGACATGATGTTGTCATGGGTTTGATTTGGTCTACCAAACCCAGTTTGTCCACTATGGGGAACATGATGACGTTTGTAGTAGCCCTGTCATCAACGTGTACTCTTTGAATCTTATGTTGGCTGACCTGAATTATGATGAATAAGGGTGTTGTCATCGGCTGATCCTTTTTAGGGTCTTCCTTAATGGACTTGTCACATAATGTCAATTGGGATGGCCATGGTTCTTCGGGCATAGGAGGAAGCATGACCGAATGGATTTCTTTCTCTTCTGCTGACATGTTCTCGTCAACTAGTATGGCTGTTAACATGCAAACCAGGGCCTTGCAATGTGCGGCGAAAGTCATTACCATGTTGTATAGGCTCAATGTTGTGTTATTTTATTTTAGAGCCTGCTTGACCTAAGTAAGAGCACTTAGGAGGTCATGTTCACCTTCCTATTGTTTACTACCCTTCTCTTCATTTTCCCTAGAAGATAAATTTCTCAAGGAGGAGTAGTTTCGAGTTTAGGGTTAGATCCTTTTGGAAGAGGTGGCAATGACCGTGCACGCGTAGCGACGTTAACTTTTGGTGACGAGGTAGGCATAGATGCAGAGGACGAAGGTGTAGGCTTGGAAGGACCTGGGGCAGTACATTCCATAGTCATTTCACCTGTCAGACATTCTTCTCGTTTCCTTGAACAAGAAGGTTGCGATGCCGCCTTATGCTGGTTTTGTGGGATAGGGGCAGCTGAGTGTTTTGGCCCCCTAATGATGAATGGTGTTTGTGGCATTAGTGTGGGTTGTGGTGTAGTTTTGGTTACAGAAGGTACAGGGGTGGATGTTTGAGGAGGGACCTTAAGGAAAAATGGTTTCTGCGGTGTCTTTTTGCCTATTGTTAGTGTCACTATGCTATGTGGAGGTATATGAACCACAAATGACTGCTGTGGTGGTTCTAAATTACCATCTATGCCAATTGTGTTAATGATGTACCCTATGTTGTTAGCGTTGAGGGGGTCCTTGTAAACATGCATGGATTAATTTTTAGGGTGGATGAGGTTACTTTCGTCCAGCACCAACTTCCCCTGATCAATCATCTAATGAATGTCATCTTTTAAGGCTAGACAGTAATTTGTGCCGTGACCACAGAGTTGGTGGTAGTCACAAAATCATTCTAGCCTAAAATTCTTAGAAACTAGGGCTCATTGGGCATAGCCAAGGAGGGGTTCCTAAGGAGTTCGTAGTACCGCTAATGTCATTTGGTCGCTTCCTCTAATATCCACTTGTGTTGAATGTACCCTACCCCTAGCAATTACTTCAAAAGTTCTAAAGGCTTGATTGGTAGCGGGGTGTACTTGGAGCCATTGTTACACTTGAAGTTGGGCTTAGGCGGGGTGAGTTCTTTAGGTGCTGATGTGGAGGGTTGGGCAACGTTACTTGGGTTAGCCATGGGGTTAGCTAGTGTCATGGCCACTTTCTTTTTATTATTGTTCTTGGGCTTGGCCTCGTTTGCCACTACGGCCACTGTGGCCATTGCGGTCTTGTCCTTCTCCTTGTCCTTTTTAGTATGTGCGTTTTTATAAGCAACATAGGCTGGGTCCCTACTAGCTTCGACCACATCTTGAATGCTTCTTGTCTATGCAAAAGCTTAACTTAGAGAGCATAGGGCTAGGTAATAAAGCTTGGATTTGATGAAATCATTCACCACCCCCTTGAAGATGGCCAACAAGTGGGCCTCCATGATAGGCTCGCGGATCTCATTCAAGGTGGCACTCCACCGCTATATAAACCTCTGTAGCAACTCTAGTCTTAACTCCCATTAATTAATCCAGTGTGACTTTAGGCTTCAAGTTGTACTTGAAGTGGGTTACAAGTTGACTTTAGGCACGCAGGAGTGCTCGGTACCAATCTAAAGCTTTGGCCGTCAGAGACATAGTAAAGATGCAAATGATGGTATGCAACCATTGTTGCAATAACAAAGATTCAGATCTAAATGCAACCAAATGTGCATTAAGGTCACCCTCCCCGTTGTATTTTGTAAATTGAGAGAGCAACATCCCAAGGGGTAGTGTGAGCATGGGAATCACTAGGATGATGGGGTCATCATGGTAGAAATCCATGATCTACACTGTATCAGAACCGATGACTTTGAGGCATCTAACGTCTTCAGTAAGGGTTTGGATAAGTTGAAACGCTTGATCTAGACTCGAAGATGATGTAGATGGTTGTGGGGTTGTAGGGGCAACCATCATTTGTGGCATAGCAAAGGAAATAGCTTGGGTAATAGGAGGGGTCATGGGGGCTACCCTTGTGATAGGTGTTTCTTATGCGATCCACCACCCAGTGGGTGGTGCCACTGGAGCAGTGGTTGCTAGTGGTACTATGGGGTTGGTCATTTACATGACTGATGGAACAGGCCATAGTTTGTGCTTGGTTGTGATACCTACAGGACTTGGTGGTAAGGATGCTGTGACATTTGGTGGGGTTGTGAGGTGGGGAGCGAAGTTGCTGGGATCCACCACATGGTTGGGGCTAGACCTACTACTGATAATGGAGTAGATGTAGATGATGGGATAGGAACAGAGGCTCTAGGAAGCTGTGAAGTAGAAGCGATATGTATGTAGGGTAGCGTGGGTGTAATCGGTGCTTGGTATGAGGACGTGATGGAATGGGGGGTGGGGGGAAGAGTGCCTAGGTATGAAACTGAGGGAGGCACTTACTGATACGTTGAGGGTGCGAGATGGCTAATCATGGTGGATGAGAGCATAGATTGGAGTGGATTTGTCGTGATCACAAAGGTAGCCATCGCAAAAAGGGGGTTGGCTTGAAGGCCGTGGAAGGAGGGATGGCTACAAGGAAAGTTTGGCTATCCCCTTTGGACTAGGAGTCTAGATCTTCCTTTCCATCCTGAAACACTTCATTGTAATGGGATAGCGTGTCCTACTCCCTAGGTCTACTGACTCATAGTAGCTGATCAAAGATCCACTAATACGTCTCTATCAGGGGGATGGCTACGTCAAGGTTGGGGACAAAATCCTTCCCATTCTGATAAAGGAACTCAAAACTACGCTTATGCTCAAGCTCTTGGTGATCTAGGGGAAAATCTGCCTAGGCCTTTGCACAGATAAAATTGTAATGTTCTATGTCTTATGCCAAGAACTCAGGCCACACGTGTAAAATCTTGAGGGATTGGCATGGTGCCAACATTGGGCTAGGTGGCCGCTTAGCACCCATGGTTCTTTGGGTCGAGAAAGGAGCCTTAAGGCTCGAGATAGAAACAATGGTTGTTGTCAGAATCCTGTTGTATATTGAAAAAGGAAAAATAAAAAACTAAGAAACATGTAGATCAGGAGGAGATTAGAGGCTTCTCATCCTATAGGATTCCAAAGGAACTATCATTGTGACCAATCTACACTGCATGATGTGTATACAACTACAAAAGGGTGTCGCATTTATGCTAGTGCATGACAGGGTATAGAGAGCATGCAGGACTACTTGTAGGACATGGAAAAGGCACCAAAGGCCCTCCTTCTAGTGCCAGAAACTGTAACAACTAAAAACGTTGGTGGCTAGAACACCAAGGGGTTACTAGATGAATAGTTTAACCCCATATCTGTGCGAGGGCCAAGCTAGAAAAAAAAGAAATAGGGCATCCTGAATGGTCTAGTTGATCAGACAAGGACTTAGTTAGTGTATCTTAACCTTATGTAAACTTCATTTTGAAGGTGAGACACATGGGGTAAATCAATGATCAATAAATGTAGAATGGAGAAAATAATGCAAAACAATGATAACAGTAAAGAAATAGTGGAACAAACTCAGGTAAGAAAATGCACCATCCCAAGGTCATGGATTCAATTTTTTACTTTGTTTGAAGGGTGTACAAGAAGTTATACAATGCTAGAGATGCACTTCTTACTCAAGGGTAACTAGAATGTTTAGGAAAAATGCCAACTATGCCTTATGAGTGCCAAGTTAAAAGCCAACTGCAGCAAGAATCCAACTCTGTTTACTAAGAAGCCAATGCAGAAAGCCAACAAGCCAACCACTCTTGTCAAAGTAATAAATGCCAAATCTTTTAACAAAAAAGCCAACCCTTTGTGGTTTGTCTGCTAGGGTATTTATAGGGCTAGGAGCAGGTGAGAAATGAGGCTTGGATACCATGTGTCCTAGATCCGACAAGATGCTGACGTGCCTATACCGTGTAGGTGTGCAATGCTGGTCATGAACTTGGCTATGCTATGACTATGCCTCTGGGACTGTGTGTGTCGAGATTAATGTGCCAAAAATGAAAACAAAAAATGGAGCTAACGTTCCAGGACTACGTCTTCCCTACTCTTATGAGCAGGGTTAAGCGTACAAACAATATTTTGGGAGCTAACTAGGGGGTGTGCAAAATGGAACGAAATTGTTGATTCCACCAAGGAGATGCCAAAATGAAGAAGATTATTGTCAACAAGTTCTAGAACTACTCGAAGACATCTTGATGCTTCCATACCAGTGTAGTGTTACTCATGCTGTCAAGTGTATTGGCATAGTGTAAGTGGCTGCTTGCTACGCTATGTAACGTAGCATAACATAGCCACTAGTTTTAACTGGAACTTGTGGTGGAGTTGAAAGAATTTTTTTGAGGCTTGATCATGCTAACAACTGCAACTTTTTCCTTTGTGATGGGAAGCCTTTGAACTTGCTAAACTTATGTTTAAAACATGTCTACTATTCTTGTATTATCGCTACAGTATGCTATGCTATGTAGCATAGCACAGCGTAGTAGCCAGCGTATCCTACTTTTTTGTTCAATCCACCATTTTCTAGTAAGAAAATTTGCTCAAAGCTTGGGGCTAAATAGGGAAACCAATTTTTTGATGCTGGAGTGTTTTCTGAGTGCAACTTTCTTATTGGATTCACTTGGCAAACTGGGCCTTTATGCTTCACGTTTGCTACACTGTGCTACACTAGGTAGCGTAGCACCTTGCGTTGACTGAATTTTGACTTATCTTGCAATGATTTTGTTGATCCACACTTGGATTCTTGAGCAGCTATCTTTTGAGGCTTGCTATGCTGCATAGCATAGTGTAGCGTAGCAAACTTCTTCACTAGAAAACTTGTCGAACTACTTCACTTATCCCAAACACTTTCAACAACTCCTAGCATAGTTTCTAAGTAGATTGTCAGCCAGGTGAATTGTCCAGGTGGGTAGGCTAGAGATTCCATCAAGCCTATTAGCTCTAGAGGTAGAAAACTTGCTGGATTGGACAGTCTAACCTCCGTGCCTACATTTTTCTGCCAAACTATCATGACGCTGCACTTGTGGAAGTTCTTGCCTAAATTCCAAGACCCTGGTGAGGCATGAGGGTCTTGAAATTTTATGGTGTTTCACCACATGAGAGTCCTTTATGTGTTGGAGTTCAAAGATAATCAAAGCTAACTCTTCTACTTCAATGAGCCACAAAAGATGTAGAAGAGAAAAAAGAAAATGAAATGGAAGAGAGAAGGAAAATAGATTCCAAAGCTAGTCACCTTTATCTCAAAAATTTTATCCTCAAAATAATTCTTTCCAAAGAGAAGAAAGAGGAATAGGCTTACAAAGAGGAGGAAGAGGCTTCCAAAGAGGAGTAAGAGGATCATCCTAAGAAGGATAAATGTAGGAACTAGGTCAAAGAGAAGGCACATGGTGTTCAAATTACAAGAATTATGGATACTTTGAGGATCAATGTTCATACAAGATAGGTTTTATAAGCCTATACTTGAATGAAGGTCCTTCAAAAGGTTAAATGATTATGCATCTATTACTGGTACATTAATCTTTGATAAGGGAAAATAAGTTAAAGGAGTAGAAGTAAGCTTTTCAAGCTTCATGTGTAGCAATGATATCTCAGCATCCATATAGATCCTTGATAGTAGTTACTCTAATCAAATAGCGTCTAATGTCTCAATGTTTTTCAAGCTAAGGAGAGGTGACTTTGGTAACATAAGAGTTGGATATGAAGATTATATTTAAATAAAGGAGTCTGAGAATGCACCCTTACTTTTTATGATGGAATTATAAATCAAGCAAGTGATGCTTTTTATATGTTCTTACTTTTAGTGTCATTGCTTTCCATGGGAAAAATAGTATCCAAGGATGTCGAACTTGTGTTTGATGGCAGAGGTTGCACATTAAGCAATCATAATGGAGTCATTTTTTTACTTCTATATTAAAATTCCATATGTATCCTATATTCATTATAAATATTTTCAAGAATGTTATAACATGCTATCATTTAGAAGATCCCTCCATCATCCTTGTAAGATTGTGATATAAAATATTAAAGCAGTGCAACTACCAATACATCTTTACATGGTTAAGATATAAGAAAAAATTAAAGTGAAGTATCCTCTTATTTTAAATGAAGTATGTAAAGCATGTATTTATGGAAAGCACAAATCCTCTTCTCACAACACACACATGAGAAGGAAGGAGAAACAATTAAGCTTCTTTACATGAACTTGATGGGTCCAATGCAATTAGCCTCCTTCACAAATGCATAGTATTTTTTTACCATTATTGATGATGCATATAAATACACATGTTATTTATTATAATGTAAATATAAGGCTTTCTCCACATAAATATTTCAAAAACCTTGTGGAGAATCAACTAAATTTGAAAATTAAGACCATTAGGAGTGATAGGGTAGGAGAATTTATTAATGATATTTTTAATCAATTTTATATTGAAAATAACATTAATAAGGAAAACACATGTGGTTACTTTGCTTAATAAATATAGTGTTTAATGAATAAATGACATTTTGCAAGACATGGTAAGATGCATTTTGAGAAAAGTCAACTTGCCTAACTCATTTTGGGAAGGAATAATTCATACATTATCCTATCTTCTCAATAGGTTATACTCATCCTTGAACAAAGGCATTACTCTAAATCAAGCTTTGTATGGTAAATCATCCAAACTTTCTCATTTTAAAATATATTTTTTAAATATTTATCAGGTTTATCTACCAAATGCCCTCACAAGAAAATTGGATGTTAGGATTATAAAATGTATTTTTGTAGACAATGATCAAAGGTAAACCTCATATAAATGCTTTAATGCCATAAAGAGAAAATTTATTTTCTCAAGAAATATCAAATTTGATAATTTTTTTTTGAATGAATGCATTTTGAAAAGAAAAATAAAGCTTTAGGTTAAGAGCTTCAAGTATAAGAAATGAGAAAACAATCAAATGTCCCCTTAAGGATTGAGAGAATGCAACCTCCCTTTCAAATCCTAGATCGTGATTCTGAGAGAAGAATCATAAGAAGCACACATATCAATTATCTTGCTTATGCTAATAATATTAACAAGCCTCATAGCATTGAGGGGACTCTTAAGTCAAAGGAGTGGACTCCAAAAATAAAGGAGAAAATGAATCCAAACCAAAAGAATCAAACTTTAACCCTTGTTGATAATCAAAATGGAAAGAAGGTGATTGACATAAGATGACTCTTCAAAATATAATATAATGAAGTTGAAACCTTAAAAAAATTCAAAGAAATGTTGATGGAAAGAGTGTTGAAACTAAAAATCTTGGTCATTGAAAAAACTAGAGATCCTTGGTGCAGTAGTTTCCCAACCTTAAATACTTAGGACCATGAATGTGGCTACAAAAATGGCTATGATTTGGCTACAAAAATGGCTATAAAATGACTACAAGTTGGTTGCCAAATTCAAGTGACATGGATGCCCAAATTTGAGGGGTTACTATACATAGTAAGTGCTTCCCCCCATAGCCATTCCATTTACTATAAATAGTAACTGGGGCACACCTTAGATGTTGGAGATGAATCTTCCATGCTAAGCTCTCAATGATGCTTATTGAAGTGACTAATTACAGTTGAAGTGTATGAAGTGATAAATTTTGGCTTTTGTGGCTTCCACATTGTGAGATTTACCTCCTACATGTGTTTTTAGCATAGAAAAGTGTATACCCGCCATAAAACCATTAAATTACCTTTTTTTGGCATTCCAAAGGGTATTTTTGGTTTCCCTAGGTGTAAATATAGATACTAGGTGATGTTTTTCACTTGGGGAATGAGGCTTTAGCTAGTTATGAAGAATTTTTAATCCCAAAAGTATAAAGTATGTAAAATTATCCATTATGGGTTACAATATTTACATTTAAAATGAAGTTTTTCCTAGGTTTCATGGGGTGAAAGCTACATGATGAAGAGTGGCTATAACATGCAAATTTTTATGGTGTTTCAATGGACCCTCTTTGTTGATGCCTGGAGGATTGACTCAAGAGGTACCTAATAAAGAATAGAAAACATCACTACATATTATAATGTTATAACGCATACAGGTCACATGAGAATCAAGCTATCCAGGTTACCAATGTTGCTAGTTTAAGGCCTTGACAAGCAGTGTTGCTAGTTTAAGATCATAGTGGATTGTTGAAAGTAGGCTTGCTTGTTGATGATTATCAAGTACATGTAGTATGTATTTAGATAGGAATTATTGACTAGATTGGCCAAATCATTCCCATCCATGTTATCTATTCTAAATGCTCCATTTTCATAGGCTCTAGTAACAAGGAAGGGCCCTTCCTAGTTGGCTAAAAATTTATTCGCATGCTCACGAATGGCCTGGAGGACTAGGTCTTCACCTTGATCTTGTGCATGGTCAAGTTATGGTGATGCTACTAGCTCTACCTCTCTTGATAGTGATTGATGTGAGCAAGTGCTTGCATATGCCTCTCCTCCACTAAATCCAAGGTTATCATCCCCAACTCCTTATTCTACTCATTGTTAATGAAGTTAGTCAAGGCTACTTAGAGTAATGGCACCTACAATCTAAGAGGTAAAACAACTTCAGAACTATAAACAAGGCTATAAGGGGTCATGCTAGTTATTGTGTGATATGTTGTTCTATATGCCCATAGCACATGGACAAGCCACTCATGCCATTTTCACTTACTATTGTTGAGCATCTTCTTAAGCAAGTTGATGATGGCCTTGTTGCTTACTTCTACTTATCCATTGGCTTGAGGGTAATAGGGCGATGAGAAAAAATGCTTAATGCCTAGGTTATGACATAAATCCTTAGATTCTTTGCTACTATATTAGTTTCCATTATCTATAACTATGATCATGGGTATGGCAAAGAGGAATATAATGTTTTCTACGATAACTTTGCAAAATGTGGTCTTCCTTAAGGGAATAGCCTCAAACCACTTAGTAAAGTATTCATTTGTGATTATGATGAAGCTATGTCCTATGGAAGACTTAGGTGTTATAGGTCTAATGATATCCAACCCCCATTATTGAAACAACCATGTTATCTAGGTTCTATGCAACTTAGTTTGTGGTACATGTATAAGGTTACTATACCGCTAGCATGTGTCACACCACTTAATCTTTTCTAGGCAGTCATTTTTCATATGGGACTAGTAATACCCTAACCATATAATCTTAGTGGTTATGGCTCTTGCTCCTATATTTCCTTCACAAAAACCCTCATGAACCTCCTCTAAGACTATTTTAGCTTCAGTTTTACCTAAGCACTTTAGGAGTATGCCATCATAGGATTTTTGACATAATGTGTTGTCGCCGATGATGACAAACTACTTTGATCACTTGCATATACATCCTTTTGAGTAGTAGTCAGGCCTTGTGAGGATTCACCATTCATAAGGTAAAATTTGATATCATCATACCACTCCTTGGGAGGAGCAGTATTAACAACAACCACAAAGATATCCTTAGTGTTCTGTGTGATGGGAGTAGCACAGTCCACAGTTAAGGTGGACAACTTGCTAAATACATTTGGTATCATACTAAGGGCTAATGTTGCAATTACATTGGCTATGGAATTTTCATTTTGAGGTGTGTGTTGGATATCAATGTTTATGAATTGCTATAACAATTACTTTCCTAGGTAACAGTAAGGTTATAAGTGCTTAGCTTTGCATGCATAGACTTCGATTACTTGGTTAACCATAATCTATGAATCATCTTTGATGGCTAGGCATCTAATTCCTAGGTCATGAGATATCATCATCCCTCTAATCAAACCCTCATACTCTACTATATTTTTGGTACATGGAAACCCAAAATAATAGGTGAAGGATCAGATCTCACTAGATGGGAATGTTATGATGGTAGCGACATTGTTCCCATGGATAGTTGAAGCTTCATCAATGTGCATGACTACCTCATAACCCTTGAGCACTTGGCTAACTATGTTAATGTGTTCATTAAGGAATTCAAGATCTATGGCTACTTGGTCACCAATACGTGAAGTTGTAAGTTATATAGGTATATCTTGACCTTTTGTTGAGGATTGAGAGATGTAATGAAGGTTAAATTTCATGGTTATGGTTTTCCATCAGGCTATATGGCTACTTTTATAAATTTTGATCATTATGGCTTTGAGTATGTTATCCTTGAAAATCATGTTGACTTGGCTTCTGAAGAGGTAGTGTCTCCATTTCTTCAAAGAGAAGACTAGTGCTAGAAAATACTTGTCCACTTCAATGTATCAAGTCTCATGGGCTACTAACGTACGACTAAGGTAGTATATAGGCATTTCTTCTTTATCATCATGTTTTTGATAGAGTAGAGAGGCAATGAATGTATCAGAGGTGGTAAGATAAATGTAAAATAGCTTACCCTCTTACAGAGGATGGACTATCGACAGTTGTGTCAACTCTTGCTTAAGGTTTTTAAAGTTCTCTTGGCATTTAGCCATTCAATCATAGTGAATTGCTTTCTTAAGAAAGTGTTGCATGGACTATAACTTATCTATAAGCCTAGAAATAAACCTGCAAATAAACTATAATTTGTCTTGTAATCCATAAAGCTCTTTAAGGTTGGTTGGCACTGCTAATTTGGATATGGCCTTACCCTTATCAGGATTAAAGTGTATCCCTACTTCAGAGACTACAAAGCCAAGAATCTTACTAGTCTTGACACTGAAGACACACTTCTTAGGATTGAGCCTAAGCTCATATTTGATGCATCATTTAAGCACAAGTTCTAGGTCATTAGCATGGTCATTGGCCATCTTGGACTTAACAGTTATGTCATCTATGTAATCATTAAGCAAACCTAGCATGTAATAATTGAAGATATAGGTCATGGTTCTTTGGTGTATTGTTCTAGCATTCTTAAGGTCAAAGGACATCATGGTATATAAAAAAGTACCCCACAGGGCCATGAAGGTCATGCTAAGTTTGTGCTCTAGGTTGATCCTAATTTGGTTATACCCTGAGAATCCATCCACAAAGAACAATAAGGCATTTTCGACCGTAGTATTGATAAGTTGATCAATACTAGGTAAAGTGAAGTCATCCTTGATAGTTTCTTTATTTAGGTCTGGAAAATCGATGCAAATATGGATATTCTCATTTTTCTTAGGGACTATCACTATGTTAGATACTCATTCTACATAATGGACAACCCTAATGAAACCTACTTTATAGAGCTTTGAGATTTCATCATGAACTACCAAGGCAAAATTGGGTCTAATTTTGTGCACTTTTTGCTTAACTGGTCTAATGCTAGGATTTAGTATGATGTTGTGCTAGACTATACATGTGTCTAGGCTTGGCATGTCTTCATATGACTAGGCAAAGACTTTAATGTTACTTTATAAGATCTTGGTGATGTTTTGAGCATATTGAGGCTCCAATGAGGTACTCAGTTTAGGGGTTTTCTCCTTACCACTATGTGTTGTGATAGGAATCTTAACTAGAGAGTCTTTAGTTATGTCACTTGCTTCTGAGTCAAAGGTTTTGACTAGGTTTTTAGGCCATTCTAGATGTTTCTCTATTGAGGCTATGTGGTGTACAAGACTCTTAAGCTCAAGATCTAGGTAATTAGGGTTGATACATTGTTCAACATCATCGTGAGGTCCATGTAGACATAAGGGTAAACTAATTCGCTCCTAGGTACTCATACTTTGATCTTGCAAATCAACCAAAAGCATATTAAGTGGAACCTAGGTAAAAGTAAATAAATAATGTTAAAATGCTATAAAATTATGCAAATACATGCAAATCTAGGGCAACAAGGTCATCCAAGGTCATTAATGGGGTGACAGCAAGCAAAAAAAGTGCAATAAGGTTCAAATAAGGTTAAAAAAAGTAAAGTATAAGGGTCAAGGCTACAACTGGTTAGCAAAGGTAATGATTTTGCTAGTTCTAGGCCTTAGTAGGTAATGATGCTAGTTTAGAGTCTTGGTGAACTATGATGCTAGTTTAAG
>MNCI01022245.1:586-34049 GCA_015680685.1 Gnetum montanum
CTCAGTCATGGGGGAGATGGCCACCTATGCTAACCATATGGGGCCCTCAGTTCTTTTAAGTTTTTATTTTACAACGTTTTTATTTTACAAATTTCTTTAACTTTTTCTGTTTTTGTTTTACACTTTCTTTAACTTTTCTTGTTTTTGTTTTACAACATCATTATACTTTTTCCATTTTTTGTGTGTGAGCATGTGTGTATATCCACTCTATAAGTTCGTCACCCAATAAGTGTTCAGACCGATGAGATGAACTGTTTTTCATTAATTGCTAATGTTGGGTTTTTACCTTAAGTTACAATGTTGATACTAAGGTATGTTTCTTTTGATATGGTAGGAAATGAGATCACTTCACCCATCCATCCACCAATTTCTTATGCCCTTGGCTTGGAAATGTACAGTTCCCTTCTAATAAGAACTTTAACGAATCGGTGACTGGGTATTTCTCAAACTAAGGAAGGACTCAAGGATTGCAAAGGGTGTGACTTCAAGGAAACTTGATGCTTTTGTGTTGGTCATTCTCTTGGATGCTTAGATGTTTCTTCTTGGGTTTTCTTACCATTCCGATGTTACCCAATTATCGGAAGTTGAGATAATAAAAATAAAGAAGTCTTTTCATGGTGTGGTCCCCATGCATAAAAACACAAAACACAAAAAAAAAAGAGAGAGAAAGAAGAACCAAAGTGAGGATTCAAAGCACACCCCTTAGATGGAATAAATATGGGCTACAAGCACTGGTTATGGAACCAAAGTGTTCCCTCTAACTAAGGCCCTTCTCGCTTCCCATTCACTCCTTTGTTTCGTCGAAATGGTAGTGGCGCTTTGAAGATGCATCCTCATTATCCATGTGGATGATTTAACCGAATGCATTAATGCGAAGTCACTGGAAGTGGTTGGTTTAAGCCCGGAGTTGGAATGAGATTTGCCAAGTCACATTAATCATGTAACACACAAGGGGCTATACACCACCTTGTTCTTGAGATTCCATTCCATTCTCTTCTCCTCTCTCCATCCTTCTCTCCATTGTTCACCTCATTGTCGGTTGTATCATTAGTGTATATATTTTGGTTGATGCATTGTTTTCTTTTTGGTAAATTCTTCCGGTTAAGACTTTAACTCTTGTTCCAAAGGACATTTCCAGAGCCTATGGACTCTTTGAATGTGGGTTTTTCAGGGCATTAAAGGGCATGAGCCTACTTTGGGGAGGACCCACTGACATTCCTATTTGAAACATTAGTTAACTTCTTTTCCTTAACATTTTGCAATTAATTTTATTTTTGTTCATTTCCATCTTGACATCCACTTCATTGATGTCATAGTTGTCCCTTTTTACCTATCTTTCTTACTCCTTTTCTTTCTCCATTCTAACGCTACCAGAGGTTCGTGATTAGTCATGGGGGTATGGGGCCTGATTTTTCGATTTTTCTCCTAAGCCTCAAATTTTTTCATTTTTCTTCCTAACCCCTACACCTTCAGTAGTCATCAGTAACATATTCTCAGGTCCATATCAGCCACACCACAACCTAGCCAATGAACCTACACTGAAGCAAGGTATTAATTACTTAATGATTCAATTACCCTTACTAATACATGATTGTGTTGTGTGTGTAGATGGTAATCATACAACAACGGATTGGATCTAGAGCAAACACTTGGAATGGAGCAACGTTGAGGTAGCTATGCAAGGAGCAGGATTGATGATGCGCTTACGGATCGACAACGGAAGGTGCAATCTAGGCGTTGGCAGTAGCAAGACTCTTCTCTCTTCTTTTCTTCTCTTCTCTCTCCTCTTTTCTCTTAGCTGTCAAAGGTGGCCTGATGTCAATGTAATAAGGTGTTCACCCTTGTTGTCATGAACACTAGTTTTGTCAAGTCTTGTAATAATGATCTGTTCACATGTCATTCCATTAGTTTCATTCCCCTCAATAATTCCATACCTACCCGATATCATTATAAGGAACTCGAGGACAAGTTTTCATTTAGTCATGGGGGTATGATGAGACGCAATATGCACAAGCCGCGATATCACGTATGCGATATCATGGCCACCGTGATATCGCATCCCCTGCAATATCGCGTACGCGATATACGCGATATCGCAGTCTGCCACCAAATCTATAAATAAGATGCGGCACTCCCCTCATTTCTAATCATAGGAGTAAAGTAGCAAAGCTCTGGCGGATTGATCACCCCAGAGATAGAATATTTTCCATGTGCCCATAGTAGGAGTCCCCCAAGTGAACAGTTCTTTATTCGAGAAGCTTTGTACCTAAACGCAAGTTGTGTACGGTAATAAAGACGAGCTTTGTGGATAAACCTTGCAGTACATGGATAGGTTTATTTAATGTTATTTATTGCTTTCCTAGTAACACGGCATGAGTACGACTTGGTTACGAGTATTGACGAATGTGTACAGCTAGCCAAGGAATCGGCTACTCATCGCGATTAGATTCTCTCACCCTTACCTCCTAGAACGTGGGACAAGTACGACTTGATTACGAGCATCTACGGCTGTGTATGGCTAGTCAAGGAATCGGCTGCTTGTCACACTTAGGCTAGTTAAGTGCCTCAGTACGATCGCTTCGAGCACGTGCGTTACGTGTGGTAATCCCAATAACAATTAGCGTTTGGTAGCCACAGTTGCACAGTTCAAGGTGTGTACGGCAAGTGGGAACGGATGCTGACGCTAGGACTTAGTGTTGTAGTTAGAGTTAGTTTTAGTCTCTCAACCCTTCACCCTTTAGCATAGGAGATAAACCGTAAAAGACAAAAAAAATCATATACCTCGGACTTACTTAACCATACATCGTGACAACAACAAGTAAGTCTGGGAAGACAATGATTAATTAACCCCAAGTGTTCCTTGCGGTGTTTAGGCATTTAGTCTGCAGAGTTCGACCGGATCGCACGTGCTACACTCGTTTTGTATGGTTGAGTGTAGGGGTACCTCACCACTCATCAATGAGTCATGTTCTATTGATTATGTCAATGTGGCCTTGTCATCTAGGCCCCATCGATGAGGCCTAGTTGATGCATCATATCATGTGTAGACGTGGCCTCGTTGATGTAGTATCATGTGTTGGCTATAAATATTTGCTTGCAGCTACATTTATGACATAGGTAGATTATAGTTACAGTAGAGCTTTTGAATTTTTTCCATCTAAAAGTTAGAATTTTTTTCCTCTAAGTGCCCACAACAGGAGTCATTGAGGGTACAGATCTTTATTTGAGCATTGTTGTACATGAGCATGACAGTGTGTGGCAATAAAGATGAGCTTTCTGATAAACCTTGCAGCACTTTGGATAGATTAGCTATTTCATTTATGCATTCAATGTTTTCAATTATTTGTTAATTATTCTTAATTAGTTCACAAATATTTTCCAGCAATTGAGTTAATGAAGTAATTAAGTTAGATAAATTAAATACATAAGTACGACCGCTTTGAGTGTAACACGTATTCTCTTGGTAATCCCAATAGCGTTATTTCTTCGTACGCCCAATAGCATAGGGCTTGGTCACCTAGCAATGGATACATGGGTTCAGGACATGTATAAAAAGTGGGAATGGATACTTATATTAGGATTAGTTAAATGATTAGTTAATTAGTTAATTTATATTATTTAATCAAATCAATTTATTCTACAATTCAAGCACCCAACTATAAAACATAAAAATGATAAAAATTGAATGCCGTAGTTACACTTAATCATACCAACAAACATCACAAGTGTAATTGGAAAGACAATGATTAACCTTAAGGTTAGATTCACTTTCTAAAGGACTAGTGCACTGGAAATGACAAAGTCAACAAAATTCGACTAGATCACGCATGAACTTTTTTGATTAGTATGGTTGGACGTAGGGGTACCTCTATTCTCATCACTTATTAAGAAGAAAAGAGAAGTAGGATGTGAGAAAGGGCCTAATGAGTAGCAAGGTACCCCTACACTCAACCATACGAATACAAGCATTACACATGATCCGGTTGAACTCCAAAGACTAAGTGCTTATGCGCCTTCACAGAACAAGGATGGGTTAGGTGATCATTATCTTCCCAAGCTTACTCATATGGAATAATTGTATAGTTAAGTAAACTTGAGGTATATGATTTTTATGCTTTTTATGTTTTATGTCCTAGTGCTAAAGAGGGAAGAAGTGAATTAATTGAATAACTAATTTAAATTAACTAATCAGTTAGGTCCTAACTAGTCCTAACACTAGCATCCATTCCCACTTTTTGTACACATCTTGAACTAGTGCAACATTACTGGGATTACCAAACACTAATTGTTATTGGGTTACCAAGTGTTCCACACATGCTCGAAGTGGCCGTATTGAGTGTGCTTACTTGTGACAATTAACGAATTAATAAAAGAAATATTAATTAACTAATGAAAGCATTAAATAACTATAAATAACATTAAGGGTGAGAGATAAGCTATTCTAAATGCTATAAGGTTTATCACAAAGTTTGTCTTTATTTCCAGACACAAGGTGTGCTTAGGTACATAATGCTCGAATAAAGATCCATTTGCTTTATGACTCCTACTACAGGCACTTAGAAATAATTCTAACTATGAGAGGGAGAAATTGTAAGAGTTTGCGTAAGGGACTAAGAACTAACTACCAAACCAAGTATGCCTACCTCTTATTTATAGGTAACAAGACAGGTCCTGATATCAAATGTCCAATATCACTTAGTAGGATTTGGTATCGCAGACCTAATGTTGTAGACAAGATATCGTGGCTCATCATACCCCCATGACTAAATGAAAACTCATCCTCAAGTTCCTTACAAAATATTGGGAAGGTATGGGATTATTGACTAAATGACAACTAACCATGACATGGGATGACAGACTCAAAGTGCCTAGGGAATAGATTGACAAATATATTATATCATTGGTGTTCATACCCATTGTGGCAAACATTGTACATAGATGACATCCATACCCTCATTCAACAACTTGAAGAGAGAGAGAGAGAGAGAGAGAGAATGAGGTGTGTTGCTATCGATGTTGAAACTATGCACACCATTGTTCATCCATAGCCACATGTCCAAACTTGTTCATTGTGTAAATGCTCCAACTCCAGTCCATCTTGAGTACTCCCTCTTATCCTAGTCCATTATTCGTGTAATCGCTATCTACACACACAACACACTCACGGATTATCAAGGGTAGATAAAACCTAATGCAGCTGACACCTTGCCTTAATATAAAGTACATTAGCTAGGTTTTGGGTATGGCAGATACTGGGTTAGAGGTTTATGACTAATAACTACCCAAGGTGTAGGGGTAAGATAATTATGGAATGGAAAAATTTGTGACAAGGCCCCCACGACTAAGAGCGAACCTCCGATAGTAATAGGGTGGAAAACTTTAAATAATAAGAAGGATAAGAGAAATAACAATGGTGAAGCCAATAAAACAAAAGCAAAAATGGATGTCATTGATGGGGCAAATGAGAAATAGTTGATTGTGAGAAACGTTGAAGGAAAAAAGCTTAACAATTGCACCAAAAAGGAATGCCAGTGGATCCTCCCCAAAGTAGGCTCATGCCCTGAATGCCCTGACAAACCTACAAAACAAAGAGTCCATAGGCTCTTAAAATGACATATGGAAACAAAGGTTAAGAACTTACCCATAAGAGTTTTACTAAAGACTAACAATGCATCAACCAAGTTATAGACTCATCATAAAAATGGCAATGAGGTGGACTGTGGAAAGTAATACGAAAAGAGAGGAGAGAATGGGATGGAGTCCCAAAATTAAGGTGGTGTAAAGTCCCTTTTGTAATATGTGGTTAAGGTGAATTAATAAAATTCTGTCCAAATCTAGATTCAACTATCCACATCTAGTGACCTCGCATCAACACACTTGACCAACCCATCCTATTGAAGTAACAAGAATACATCCACAGAGCCACCACCATCCCAACAAGAGAAGAAAAAGGAAGTGAGAAAGGGCCTTAGTTAGAGGAAACCTTCAAGCATGGGTAACATGTCTTTGTAGTGCCATAACTAGTGCTTGTAGCCCATGTTTCTTTATTATGTCTAAGGGGTGTGCTTCAAATTCTCACGAGTTTTTTTTTTAATGTGAGAACCACACCATGCAAAGAATTATTTGATTTAGTTGAATCCCTAATATTTGGTCAAGAGTGGAATGGCAGAAAACCTATGAAAAACATCCAAGAACCCAAGAGAATTGCCAACACAAATGCGTCGAATCCCCTTGAGATCACAACCTTTTCCATCCATTTGAATCTTTTCTTGGTTCAAAGAGTACTAAGGTGGCACCAATTCATTAATAAATTTTCTTAGAAAAGGGATAGTACATTTCCAAAACAAGGGAGACCATAGAGTTACATGGATAATTGGGTGATGTGGACTCATTACCTATTTTATCAAAAGAAATCATATCTTAGCATCAACATTGAAAGTCAAAGGTAAAAACCAAACATTAGCAATGAAAGCTTAGTATAATACAACCCACCATCGTGAGCACTTATTATGTGATGAATAAGAATAAATCAAAAAAAGAAATAGTCAAAATGTTAACGATGGTGTAAAAAAAATAAGTAAAGATGAACAATGTGTAAAACAAAAAAGGCAAAGGAATTGAGGGCTTAGAATGGTTAGCATTGGTGGCCATCTCCCCCACGACTAAATTGGGAGGAGGAGATCGGAAATAATGAGCAAGTTTGTCCACCAACAGAGGTAGTATTAGTACTGACTATTTTAGGCTCATGGAAGGGTTTGGTTTGCTGGATGTTGACCAATAACTTCTTATTCGAGCTTTCAGGTTTGTAGATCATCATGGCCCTTGAAGGAAAAGTTTCATGAATGATATAATGTCCTTTCCACAATGTTTGAAATTTAGTTCGTTGTGCTACATGTGTGGGATTCCAATAAAGAACCTTATCTCCCAGTTGGTATTTGACTTTCCTAATCCTTAGGTCATGATGTTGTTTGTTCAAGGCCTTGTGCAGTTCATTGGATGATAGGGCAGCTAGTCGATTCTCATCTAGCAAGTTAAGGTTCATTAACTATTCTTTTTGTTCTAGATTGAGGTCAAGGTTAAGGTCACATACCATGGATAGCGTACGAAGCTCTGCTTAAATAGGAAGTGTCAGAAGTTTATCATACACTAACTCATAGGGAGAGTAGCCTATAGGGAGTTTCCATGTGGAGTGGTATGCCCAAAGAGCATCATTTAGTTTGGTGCTCTAGTTTCACCTATACTTGCTAATGGTTCATGTTAATATTTTTGTGATCTCCCTATTGGTGACCTCAGCTTGATCATTCGCTTGAGGATGATATGGTGTAGTCAATTTGTGCTCAACTCCTAAGTGTTGCATTAACTTTCAAAAAGTTAAACCTGTAAAGTGTGTACCATTGTTAGAAATAAGTGCACGAGACACGTCAAACCTGTTTATGATTTTTTGTTGAACAAATCATGCAACGGTAGATGATGTACAGTCCACAACAGTGACTACTTCTACCCATTTTGTAAAATAGTCAACAACAACAAGAATGCATGCCTTTTCATTGGACATTGGTGTAATAGGCCCCATAAAATCAATACCCCATATGTCGAAGGGTTCTAAAGGTTGAATCCATTTTTGTAGACCCTTCATTCTAGCATTCATTCCCTCATCACGTTGGCAATGCTCACAAGACTGTGGTGGACCCTCCATTCTAGCAGTCATTCTAGATGAAATGATTAGTGTCCCAAAATAATGTAGGCCAATAATATCCTACAAACAAGATTTTTATGGTTGTACATCTCCCCATGTAATGATCCCCACAAGGGTCCTCATGAGCATCTTGGAGACCTCGCAATTGATCTACATCGGGAACACACCATCGAACCAAGCGATTAGGACATACCTTATAAATGTGTTCATTGATTTCCATGAAATATTTGGCTCAGTGAAGAAACTGTTGTTTCTTTTTAACATCTAACCCTTGTGGTGTTTCTTGTGTAAGCAGATAAGTGAGAATGCTACTATACCAATTTGTATCAATGAATAAGTGATTGTTTATCACACTTGCAAAGAGGATTTCATCAAGGAAATAGTTAGAAATTGGATATTCATCCTCTTTGTTGTCCCATCGCAACCAAGATAAATGATCAGCAACAAGATTCTCGATGCCTTTACGATCAATCATAGTAAGATCGAACTCTTGTAAGATCATGAGCCATCGTATGATGTGAGGGCTCACCATTGGTTTATTCATTAGGAACCAAATTGCACTATGATCCGTATGTACAAATATCTTATAGTCCAATACATAGTGCCTAAATTTTTCTAGTGCAAACACCACAACCATTAACTATTTTTCTATTGTGGCGTAATTGATTTATGCACCAGCAATACTTCGACTTGCATAGTGAATGTAATAGGGACATTCTTGGTCATCTAACTATGTAAGTACAGCTCCTAAGGCAAAGTTGGATGCATTAGTCATTATGTGGAATAGTTTGGACCAGTTAGGAGCTTGTAGAATAGGTGTTTCTACAAGCTTCTATTTTAAGGTTTGAAAGGCTATCTCAAATTCTTTGGTCCATTCAAAAGGTACATCCTTCTTCATTAGTTTTACCAAAGGTTTTGCAATCCTTGAAAAGTTCTCAATGAAGCATCTATAATAGCCAGTATGTCTAAGGAATCATCAGATGTCTTTTACAGTTTCAAGTTGCTGAGTGATTCCTTGGATGACCTTAATCTTTTTAGGATCTATCTCTATCCCTGTTTGTAAAATCTTGTGCCCTAATACAATGCCTTCTTGGACCATTAAATGGCTTTCTTGCCAATTGAGCCTTAAGTTAGTTTCTACACATCCTTTCAGTACTTACTCTAATCAGTCCAATGCTTATTCAAAGTCCACACCATTTCCTATTTTTTGCTAAAAGATACTTAGAACCAAACGTTGAAATGTTGTTGGGGCATTACACAAGCCAAACAACATCTACTTATATGCAAATTCCCTCTAAGGACTTGTGAACGTAGTCTTGGCTTGGTCTTCTAATGCTATTTGAATTTGATTATATCCATTATAGCCATCCAGAAAACTATAGTAGCAATGCGCTACAATGGTATCTAAGACTTGGTTGACGAATAGAAATGGGAAGTGGTCTTTAAATATTGCCATGTTTAGTAGCCTAAAGTCTATACACACCCTCCATTTACCTCCCTTTTTGGGCACAATGACTAATAGACTAACCCATTCACTATCAGCAATGGGATAGATGAACCTAGCTTTTAGAAGTTGTTCAATTTCTTCTTTAACCACTTGCTTAAGCTTTGGGTTCAATTGCCTTTGCGGTTGTCATCGAGGTTTCATGGAGGGGTCAGTGTAAATTCTATGTTGGCATATCCTAGGATCTATTTTGGTTAATTTAGGATATGACCAAGAAAATGCTTTCAACCATTTTTTTACCATTCTCAGTAGTTTTTCTTTTTGTTGAGGAGTGAGCTTAATGTTAATGATTACCAATTTTCCATTTTTGAGAAATGTATACTCCATACTAGTGGGCAATGGGTTTAACTCAAGGGGCTTTTGCTTGAACTCATTAGGGATTTCCAACTTTTCTCAATTAATATTTTTGATGTCAAAACTTGGAAGTTGGGGATGGACTTGCTCTAATGTATCTATGCTATCAATGTAGGTGCAAGTCAAGCTCTCAGTTGGTTCCATGCATATAGTTGAATTGTTCTCTTGGTCAGCTATTAGCCACTAGGTGCCTTCCTATCTTGTGGCTGCTGCATACAGGCATCTTTGTATGTTAGTTATTGGTGCACACTAGTTTCATGTATGCAATGTTAAATATTATACAAACCAGGACTTTTGCACACAATTACACCTTGTGTTACTGTATATGATGCATGGAACTTTCTTCTTCTCGCTCTTTCCAAATGTATTTTCTTTTGATATTTCTAGGGAAAGATCATGTATTCCTAGGCACACATCAATTGTTCTTAGCCATGCTCTTCCCATTATGATTGGGAAGTCCACCTTATAGTTGTTAACTTGAATCACTAGGAAATTGGTTGGTTATAACCACCCACAAACAATGGTGAAAAGGTCCTTCACTAGTCCTAATGGGACAGTGATGGACTAGTCGGCCAACTCTAAACGTATGTTACTCTTTTTTAGTGGAGGCAGGTTCCACGCTTTGTACATTTCTTGAGAGATTAAGTTAACACTAGAAATTGAATCCAAAAGAGCCTTGCAAGGTTCGTTCCCAACAATTTGCAAATATATAAGAGGATTTCCAGGATTAGATAATTTCCTAGAAATATGGCTAGCTTTAATCTAATTGGTAATTGCATGAGTCAACATGACCATGTGCATTAAGTGCGATCTTTAGTTCGAAGGAAGCTCTGAAGATTCAAATGGTCGTGAGGCGTTTCGAGAATTGACCGCTTGTGGTTGTAAGGACTTAGTTAGATTGTTGGTTCTAAAGAAAGGTCTCTTCTTTATGTAGTTGTTTGAACCAATAGTAGGTTAAGGGTTGACAACCCTTATGGAATTATGTTGCTGCAGATGGGTAGGGAGCTCACCCTGCATAGCTAGAGCAGGTGGTAATGGAGCTAAAGGTCGAACAGGTGTAGTCATATGAGAAAGATAATACGTTTTTGAAACCTTTCCTCTAGGAGAAGGAGTTCTATAGTACTCATGGGTTTGGTATTAAGACTGAGGAGTAACATGACTAGTAAAGTCATGTGGAGAGATTAGATGCTACACGTAGTATCCATATGGGTCAGGTTGATGGTAAGGGTATTATTGACATGGTGGTGGCATTCCCCATGATTGAGGGTGTTGTCACTATTAATACTATTCATTTGGTTGTGGTGGAGTTCCACTTAGATAATACGTTAAGGGTTGGTGGAACTATCTTGGGCTACCTTGAGGATAAGGTAACCTTTGAGGTATTTGTCATCTATTTAATCATGGGTTTAGTGCATACACCCCAAACTCCTATAGATGTGAGATTACTGGGCAACATCCCTTAGGATAGTTGTAACGATGGAAAATGTCAGTTTTTGGAAATACCGAATGAAAGTCCGTGTACATAATTCTAACCTCGGATCTGTGCGAGGGCGGTGCTGGAGAAAGAAACGAATCTGAGGTGCCTTGAACGGTCTTGTCGATCAGATAGGGACTTACTTAATCAGTAAAATTTTTGCAATAATTTGATGGCAAAATGAAGATTCTTTATGAGGCGATGCAATATTGTTAATCCAAAAACAATTGAAAATGATGTAAACGATTAAGATGTGATTGCCAAATATGTATAAATAGGGTGCAAGGAATCAGATTTGTAAGGAATATGATCATAATATCTGGGATTTAATTTATGAACACAATATGTTTGATACAATGATTACAGGCGGGCTTCGGTTTGGACAAAGCACATGCTAGCAGCAAGAAATTTATCTAAAGATGAAACAAGTGAGGGTCAATCTACCTTGTTTTAGCCAATCTAGGCACAAGGAAGTTAGACCCCAGGGAGAATATCTGGTAGCCGATTGTTTCTGATCAAGAGTTCTTGCCAATCACCTCTGATGTTCTCATAATCGCTGATCCTCCTTTTTGCTCTCTTGCCAATCTTAAAAGAGAAAATTTTTGCCAACCCTTTGATCTTCGTCAACTGGAGCATTTATAAGGTTAGGGTCAGGATAAAAATGCGGTTTAGATGACGCATGTCCTAAACTTACAAGATGCCATTGACTTGATGTGTTGTCGTTGGAGCTTATGACGCTATGCTGCATAGCGCATCGTAAACTACTTTTGTTTGAGCTTTGGCAACAAACTATCCTTTGATTATGCTGCAATACGCTAGAGAGCGTATTATGGCATATGAATTACTAATATCTAAATTGTACTATTTTGTATTACGTTGCGTCACACTACATTATGCATCATAGCATGATTCAACGTAAAATAACAAAACTACAAAAGTTGAAGTATTGTTGCCACGTTTCCCCTATTTCTGATCAATCCCTTTTGCTGTTTTATTACGTCGCATTGCATAACACAATGTAATGGGCTCCTTAACTAGGAAAGAAAACCTGCTGAAATGCGCGGCATCCTATAGATCATTGCTTAAGCCTTGAGATTCTTACTAGGTTGTCGAAGTCTTGAATGTTTGCCATCCTTGATGCTGCGGTGGACTATCTTTGATATTACGCTGCGCAAGGCGGCGTTACGCTATGTTGCGTAATGCAACGTAATATGCTAAATGTTGAGATTTTGAAACATAGAAAATTTGCAATGTTGAAGGCTTGCCTCCGTGCACCCATCATTTCATTCTGTCTCCTGAAGTTCATCTGTACTCTACCGTGCCTTGTTGCGATTCCTCACCTGAGTCACTAGATTTTTCCGAACTATCGAGCCTTCAAAATTTTTATGGTGTTTCAATAGCCCCTCTTTGTTGATGTTTAGAGGGCTTGCTCAAAAGACGTCGACAAAGAATACAAAACACCAGAGAGGTAAAGGCATCAGCTGCGTCCGTCGAAGGTTGCTCAAATGTCACTCTATCAAAACTTGGAAGTGCAAAGGTAGGGTAGGGAGGAAAGCACAGGAGGAATTTTACAGATGTGAGGGAAGATAGGTTCAGGGAAGACTCAAGCACGTGAACATGAAACTTAAGCGAACAAGTCATAGTGTCCTTCCGTGAATGTATTTGCGAGAGGTTACGCCATCATACTGTATATAAAGGGCTTGCATGGACGAGTTATGTTATGCCCGTGTGGCCTGGATGAGTTGGTTTACATCCATTTTTCCAAGCATTGCCCCTTTTTTTTGAACTACTTTCCACTAGGCGAGTTATGTTATGCCAGTTCGTGGACATGAAGATGCAAAAGAGTTTCAATGTTCACACTTTGTACAAGCAAAATAGGGGGTAAAGGCGGTCATGAGGACAAAGGGAAGAGAAAACGAAGTAATGCATCTGATGGAGGGAGAGGTAGGATTTGCACTCCTAAATGGCCAGGCTAGTCTGAGAAACCACTTCAGGATGCTGTGACACCTCGCCTTCTAATGAATGCATTCCCAATCAACGTTATCGTAGTAAGGAACCTGTAAAACATAACAGAAAGCAGAGCGCCGAAGCAATCGTCCTAATCGCTAAGGAGAGAGGTTGTTGAAACAAGCGCCATCCAAAGCAAAAAGGAGAGCGTAGGCCATGAAATAGGGACCGTAACAGGGAGCAAGCATCCCAATGTTGGTGCCACGGTTTATGCAACTACCGTCGACAACCAGATTCATGTTGCTCAAATGATTGGGCAAAGAACAAGTCAGATGAATCTGCTAGGCCGGAGTTTGGTGACGATGATGGATGGAGGCCACTGAGACTACGGATGACCATAGTCTCTTTGGGGCCCCAAGTGGCGAAGTTGATCCCAAGAGCTGCAGCTACAGAACGGCTGTCGTAGCAACATCTCTGAGGGGTCAGTAGTATGCCTTTCGGCATGTCCGAGGAATCAGTAGGATGCCAGCGGGGTAGCGGCATTGCGTCTGTTCCAACGCTTGACCCGTTCCATCTGGTAGGGATGCTGTGCAAGAATGACCACGTTCGCTTGCTTCATGGAATGCTCAGCAAATTCCAATTTTGAGTCCTGGTTGACTGTTGTTGCTAGTTTTAAGCCTCAGCAAGCCGTGGTCTCGGTTTAACATCTGGGCAGACTGGAACCTACTAGTTTTACGTCGTAGCGAACGGTAGAAGAGCTGGTTTATGGTCCCAGTAGACTGTGTTGTGGGTGTCAGTTTTATGTCGTGACCTAGGGACAAGTCTATGCTGGATTAGCGTCTCAGCAAACGTATGCTTACCTTGCTAGTTTCACATCATGGCAGATAGTGGAAGACTTTGTCACTTTAGCATCTTAGCAGATGCATGCAAGAAGTGCTAGTTTTACGTCGTAGCGGATGTGTACAACTTTGCTAGTTTTACGTCGTAGCAGACGTTTTTTACCTTACATTTGAGCCGAGTCGATGTTCAAATCTAATACTGCTTCAAATACAGATGATTTACAGGATTTGATAACTTGTTGCCGTAGATATTTGCTAACTTGAATGCTCCGTTGCCATATGCGCCGATGACCAGGGAAGAGCCTTCCCAGTTTGCAGAGAACTTACCTACTGGTTCACGAATGGCCTTGAGAACTAAGTCTCATTTCTTGATCGGTCATTGATGCAAGTTGTGTCGATGCTTCTGTCTCTGTTTATCCTAATATCTTTCGATGGTGTCGAGCGTCTAGATGCATTTCTCCTCCACTAAGTCTAAATCCACGATTCTAGACTCATTGTGTTGAGTCTCATTTATAACCATGGATAGGACCATCCGCAATGAAGGAACTTGTAATTCCAAGGGCAACACTACTTCAAATCCGTAAACCAGGCTGTAGGGTGTCCTGTCTGTAACTGTTTTGCACATCATACGATATGCCCATAGCACGTAGAGGATTTTTTCGTGCCATTATTTTTTGTTATTTCTGAGCATCTTCCTAAGTAGATTGATAATTACCTTGTTTTTCTCTTCTGCTTGACCATTCACCTATGGGTAATAAGGTGAAGAAAAAGATTGCCTGATACTAAGATTATGGCAAAAAGATTTGGTTTCTGTGTTATTAAATTGTGGTCCGTTGTCAGTCACAATAGTTATAGGGAGCCCGAATCTGGTTACAATATTGTCTAAGATGAAATGGTAAACTTGTTGAGATGTAATCTTTCATAGGGGGATAGCCTCAACCCACTTTGTAAAATGCTCGATGGCAGTGATAATGAAGCTATGTCCTACGGAAGATTTAGGCACGATGGGACCTATGATATCCAATCCCCATCATTGGAATGGCCAAGTAATCTAAGTAGTGTGTAACTCAGTTGGTGACATGTGTATTAGGTTTGCATAACGCTGACACGTATCACACGTCTTAACTTTGGTAAGGCAGTCTCTTTCCATGTACGACCAATAGTACCCTAGGCGTATGATTTTAGCGACCATGGCTCACGGGGCTACGTGTCCCCCACACAACCCCTCGTAGACCTCACTAACTATTCATCATGCTTCATCATTATTGACATAGGTGAGCAATACCCCATCGAAGGAGCATCTACAGAGAGTACTGTCTCCAATGATGACGTATTGTCTAGCATGCTTGTGCACTGTATCCTTTTGTGCATGCGTTAGCTCGTGTGGTGGTTCGCCAAAAGATTTGGTTTCTGTGCTACTAAATTGTGGTCTGTTGTCAGTCACAATAATCATAGGAAGCTTGAATCTAGTTACAATATTGTCTAAGATGAAATGGTAAACCTGTTGAGATGTAATATTTTGTAGGGGGATAGCCTCAACCCACTTTGTAAAATACTCGGTGGCGGTGATAATGAAGCTATGTCCTGCAGAAGATTTAGGCATGATGGGACCTATGATATCTAGTTCCCATCGTTGGAATGGCCAAGTAATCTGAGTAGTATGTAACTCAATTGGTGACACGTGTATTAGGTTTGCATAACACTGACATGTGTCACATGTCTTAACTTTGGTAAGGCAGTCTCTTTCCATGTACAGCCAATAGTACCCTAGGCGTCTGATTTTAGCAGCCATGGCTCGCGGGGCTACGTGTCCCCCACACAACCCCTCGTGAACCTCGCTAACTATTCACCATGCTTGATCATTATTGACACAGGTGAGCAATACCCCATCGAAGGAGCGTCTACAGAGAGTACTATCTCCAATGATGACGTATTTCCTAGCACGCTTGCGCACTGTGTCCTTTTGTACATGCGTTAGCTCGTGTGGTGGTTCACCATGCATAAGGTAAGTTTTAATGTTGTCATACCATTCTGGCGTTCTCCCCACATTTAATGAAGAAATCTACACTGCTTGAATGACAGGATCTATATATTCCATCATTAAAGTAGGCCAAGTGGCAAACAAGTGTGGTGGCACATTTAGTGCCAGGGTTGCCAGTGCATCGACAACAACGTTTTCGTTACGTGGCACGTGTTGGGCATCGATTGTCACAAATTATTTCAAGAGATCTTTAACCATATCGTAGTAGGGTTGTAGATGCACAGCTTTGCAGGTGTAAAATCCTATGATTTGATTGATGATGAGCATCGAATCACCTCAAATTACCAGGTGTTGAACGTTGAGTTCTCTGGCTATCAACAATCCTCTGAGGAGCCCCTCATACTCTGCCATGTTGTTTGTACAAGGGAAGGCTAGATGGTAGCATCCTCAAGGGTAAGCGTAATGACGGCGGTAGCACTGCTGCCTCTAGTAGTTGAAGCTCCATCGAAATATAACGTCACTTTGAGGTGTGCCAACACAGGGCTTATACTATGTACATGTTCATCTGGGAATTCTGGCTCTATCCGAGCTTGATCTTTAATAGGCGATGTTGCTAGCTGGTCAGCTATAGCCTGACCTTTGATGGACGATTGGCCGACATAATGTAAATCAAATTCAGTTGTGATAGCCTTCCAATGAGCTATCCTACTACTCTCATATAAGCTATTTGAGATAGCTCGCAAAATGTTGCTTTTACAAATTATGTTGACTTGACTGCAGAAAAGATAATGCCTACATTTTTTAAGTGCAAAAACTAATGCCAAAAAGTTATGCTCCACTTCATTGTACCTTGTTTCATACACAAATAGAGCATGACTGAGGTAGTAGATAGGGGCTTCTGACCCATCGTTCCTTTTTTGACAAAGTAACACAGCTATAAACACGTCTGAGTTAGCTAGATAGATGTAAAAAGGTTGATCCTTTTGTGGCAGGAAAACCGTTGGTAAATATTGTAGCTCTTTTTTTAAGTCGTCAAATGCATGATGGCAGTCATCGGTCCATTCGAAATTAACACCCTTCTTAAGAAGGTGTTGCATGGGATGTAATTTATCTGTTAACTTTGAAATGAACCATCTGATGAACTGTAGTCTACCTTGCAACCCACGTAGTTCTTTGAGCTTTGTAAGTGGTGTTAAATCGGCGATGGCTTTGACCTTGTCGAGGTCAACTCGGATGCCAGTCTTCGATACCAAAAACCCCAACATGCATCCGATTTTAACTCTGAATACGCATTTCTTTGGGTTGAGCCATAAGTCATGCCTAAGACATCGTTTAAGGACTAACTCCAGGTCTTTTGAATGATCTTCGGACTTTATAGACTTGACAGCTATGTCGTCTACATAGTCATTCAATCTCCCTAAAAGGTAGTTGCTAAAGATGTATGTCATGGCTCGTTGATATGTTTCCCCAGCATTTTTTAGCCCGAAGGGCATCATAGTGTAATAGAAGGTCCCCTAGGGCATCATGAACGTTGTGGTCAATTGATGCTCTGGATTAATACGAATTTGATTATAACCTGAGAAACTATCAATAAAGGATAGAAGCCCGTGATCAGCTGTTGTGTCAATCAGTTGGTCGATACTTAGTAGCGGGAAATTGTCCTTAATCGTAGCTTTGTTCAGATCCTGGAAGTCTATGCAGATGCATATGCCTCCTGTTTTCTTAGTAACAACTACGATGTTAGACACCTAATCTGAGTAATCAACCACGTGAATGAAACTAGCCTGATATAGTTTGGTGATTTCATTACGCACTGCTAACGTGATTTTTGGCTTAATCTTTCGTGCCTTCTGTCTAATTGCTTTGATGCATGGGTCTAAAATTATGTTATGCTGTATTAATCTCAGGTCTAACCCTGGCATGTCTTCGTATGACCACGCAAATACAGCAGTGTTTTTTTGGAGCACCTACGTTATGTCACTCTGTGTTTATCGGTCTAGGAGGGAACTAACCCTGAGAGTTTTATTTTTGCCTTTGTGCGTAACCACAGGGACCTCATCGAGAGGGTCCTCGGTCACATCGCCAGCCTCCAGGTCTAGCGTTTAGGCTAGATGTTCTGGCCAATCTAGGGATATTTTCGATGTTGCTATAGTTGCATCACAAAGGGAAGGGTCTGTTTCTATTAGTGTGTAATTAAGCTATCTAATGGTCTCCCCGTATGGGCCTGTCAAGGCTAATGGTGTGGATAAATCTACGTTCATTTGCGAATCGCCCTGCAAAAACGCCAAAAAAAGGAAGTTGTTACATCATTTTTCGGCCAATCTGTTGAGCGATAAGAGTTTGTTTTTCTTTTCGTTGCGTCAGGGTTTCATATTAAGGAGGCTTCAAGTTTAAGGTCTTAGTGGACTATTACAAATATGCTTGGTCTATAAAACAATGATAAGCTCGGCCTCCTAGATGCTGGCATATGAAATAAAATGGAAAGTGCAACGTGGCGTGTCTAGTGTGTCATGAAATTTGAATTTCTGTACAAACCGTAGTTAATGCGGCCGGATTACGAGATGATAAATGTATTAGTTTAGGGTCAGTTCAGACCGCAATCTACATGATATCTATGAAATTAATGGCCCGATCTTCGCATTTCATGTCATACTGACACCGGCATTTCAGGAAGTTCCGCATCGATTGGGCAGAAAGAGAAGTTAGTTTCAAGCATTTTGTTTATAAACTGATGGTTCATACTTGAAGCAGGTTACAGATATCACGAATTTGGATTTTGGCTATAGTAGCAAAGAAGTGGAATCAAGGCGTAATCAGAGGGTTTTATGAGAATTCATTCGATTACAACTATGGAACCTAAGGTCAAGGGGAAGAATGCTAAACTAGCAAGGATTGACAAAGTGCAGAAGAGTTTGTAGCGGGCTTCGCAGGCCAGAGTCGAGGCTCGGGAAGTTACTCCACTGAACTAGTAAGTCGTCGTCCAGCCTTTTGCACCATTATTATATTTGTTATAGCATCGTGATTGTATGTTATTTTCCTAAATGCATCTATTGCATTGAGGGTTAGTATCTATTTACACGGGGTGAGCTATTGTGGTTTGCGATATTACCCTCATCTTCGCTGTTGGAGATGAACCTCATGTCGTTACGAGGGTTTAGGTAACATTGAGTAAGACTACGCGAACGTCGTGTATAATCAAAAAAACCTAGGTGTTACAGCTGGTGGATAGTATAATTAGGGTTTTGTTCTCTTTTCCTTTATTCCTGTAATGGTTACATGTTACACTAGAACGATACGTAGTTTCATTTTCATCGCCGTTGTCAGAGACAGACCTTAAGCTGTTGCAAGGGTTTGGGCGATTCTGGCCGTGCGTTTCCAGTGGAACCCGTAATTTTCAAGGATTCAGCAAAACCCTAATTTAGCGTAAAAACGGTTCATGTTTAAATGTTTTGCCTAATGGTAGTATGTTTTTTTTGTACAGTATTATGCTAAAGCCCATCCTAATTGTTTTGGACATCGTGGATGTTCTCTGCTGCATGCATGTCCCCACGGCCAATGTTCCTCCTCCTCATGCTCCTATAAAGGGGGAGGCGGTGTGGTTCCAAAGGGATGCTAGGGGGTTCCTACAGATTCTGCTTCATAACTACAGCGTGATCGTTTGGTCGCATCTACCAGGCGATGTAGCTGCCACTATTTTGGAGACGCTACTGGTTGGTTCAATGTAGGGCGTCTTGGGGTGCTGACGGACGATAGGATTGAGATTGCGTGGATGCAAGACCGCGAACAAAGCACCAAAGGTATGAGGCATTTGAGTTGGATCTGAGAGGTGCCCAGATTCAACTTCTATCACTCCTACAATACTCTGTTCATGGCCCATCACCTCACAACCTATTTCCAAAATCCACCTGGTACCGTGTATTACGCCGGCAGGTAGGAATCTAAATTTGTATCATTTCGATGTGTGTCAACGTGCTAACTACTGTTTAAATTTACGTTGAGCGTAAAGAATTTGCCCACTTTCTGTGATGTAGATTCTTTATCAATGACAATGGTCTCCTAGGCGATAATGATACCTTGTCATTGACCGAAGGGCTATAGGTGAATTTACTGCTATTAGCAACGTACGGGCTGCTGTCATGGAACAACTAGCATTTGAAATTCCTGAATACCCGACCCGCTATGTCAATTTTTTTACTAGATGTAAAAATCTCAGATGGCTGGATAAGGAATGGACCTTGGATCTTCCCTTCACTATCACCGATGTGTGAAGGAAAATCCCTCCATTTCCTTTGTCATTTGGACCTAGTAAACTTCATTATGATGATGAATTATGTCAATGTAATCAGCTAGCGATGATGTGTGAAGTTGTCTTATTTTACTTTTTTGCTATATCGGCTTAGCTATTATTTTATGTGTGTAGTTAGGAAATCACAGGAGATTACGATCATGGCTTCTAGTCGCGACGCGAGCAATATCTTTTTCTACTATGGTGACATAAAGGAGGCACAACATTGGCTCGGCCATAGAGCGGCCCCTGTTGTTTTGACCAATAACCTTCAGGAGGCTGGACTAATGGACCTATTCTTGGCCATAACCCTTGATGTTACTGTGGATGAAATGTTGACCTTAGTCAACTCTTCTAGTAAAGAAGCTGAGCGTCTCTGCATACGCGTGCGTAACATGCGCATAAATTTTGACATTGACGCTCAGCTATTTGCCAATCTCTTCAGGGTCCCCTCTGATGGCTTTCCTATAGAGGAAAAGTCAAAGAGGAGCACTAGGTACCAGGAAGAGATAGAGGATTGGCTAGGGGTTAGGAAGGAGGCCAAAGGAATTCTTGCCGAAGGGATTGAGTTGGAGGTGGCCAACACCATTTACCCCCTTTTTCGAGCTCGAGCCTTCCCCAAGACACTCTGCCAAGGGAGATTCCTCATCATAGAGCAAGCTTGCATTATGCAAAAGGTCATGGAGGAGGGGACACAATTCAATTGGGCCAGCTATTTTGCCGAAAGCCTGCGCGTTGAAATGGTCAAGCTTCTCAAGAAGCTTGAATCCCGTTTCAATGTGCATTCTGCCTTTTTTATAGCTTGCTTCCAGTGCTTTGCCAAGTTTTTGGTAGTCTAAAGAAATGGAATCTAGGTGCAGCAGGACCATAGCCAAATCTCTAAACCATGGATTTCCCATATTTTCGGCATTGTCCGATCGTAGGACCCTCTTGAAGGAATCGGGGAGTCTTTGTCAGTAACGATTAAAAACATGGCGGCACCTCGAATGTGGGGTCAAGATAGTGTGGGTGGGACGCTCCCTTCCTATACTAGTGATGCATTAAGGGGGAAGCACCTGGCAAATGAGATAGTGGACTCATCGGTGCCCTGGAAGAAGCCTCATTTGACCGAGGAGTCTAGTGAGCCAGCAAGTGGTGTAAGGCAGAAGATGCAGGTCAAGTTTCGAAGGACTAATCCTCCAGCAGGTAAGCAAAAGAATGTGATAATGGTTACAGTTATGTTGGATATGGACAATCTTATGTCGTAATTTACCAAACTAGAGCAAAATTCTGTGTTAACTGAGAACATTGTGTGACAGCGAAGGAGAAGGTCGTGGAAAGGTTAACCCCTGAAATAGGGGCTATGGTTTTTTAGCATGAGGAGGAGGCCTCAACCTTGGAAGAAGAGGCTATAGTCAATACGACTAGCAGTGCACAGGTTCCCACAAGCGAGAAGGGAGCAGCAGTGGAAGATGTCGAAGTCCTTTCGACCCAGACAAGAAGAGGTAAATGATTGGTGACTCTGTGAGGCTAACGTTTATGGCATACTCAACTCTAAACCATTGCTTCTAAAGGTTATATTGGTCATCGTAACGTTTCAATTGTGTCCTCACATGGAAATTTTCTTACATAATAGGTGACCAGGACGTACATTTGTCAACAGTGGCAACTCAATCCTGGGGCGAATTTCCTGATAAATTCGCCTTTATGGAGGGGGTCATCCAAGATATGATCAGTCGCTTGGAGAAAATCGATCCTGAAGTGGGTACACCATGATCATTACGCAGAAGTTACTCCATCGTGGTATTATGTTACCTAATTACGCCTAACCACTATTTTATGTTATTAGGAGCTCGACTTAGATGGGATCCGTCGGAGCCTATTGATCTAGACACCACCGAACCCTCATCGAAAATGATCGTCGTGCTGCATAGCATTTACGACGAGATGCATAAATGTGCGGTATGCTCGACCCACTCCTTGTGGGAATGTCAAAGTGTAAACGAAGACCTTTGGAAGAGATTGTAAAGGTCAGAAAAAGAGAGGGTGGCTCTAGGTGATGAAGTGGGGGATTTGAGGTTGCGGAATGAATTCCTGCAAGCTCAGGGGATGGGCAATGAGGATTGGCAGACAGCTATTGTGGACTATGCCCGTTATTGGGCGGTCATCCGAAACAATGTCCAAACCAGCCATGAGCTAGTCAAGCAGTGGATGCAAATGGATCTCCTAGCTCAGAAAAATCAAGACTGGAAGGACTTTTGTGCAAGTACACAAGTGTGGGGGTAGACGCAAAAAGACCACAAATATTTCTACAAGCGGGAATGTGCTGCCTATCATCAATAGTACAAGGACTCTACCATCAAGGCTCAGTCTCTTCGACTATTCCTCGACGTTATTGGTGCTTCCAGTGCATTTGAAAAGTTCCAGGAGCAAGTGATAGTGAGTGCCTCTCCAGAAAGGGAAATGACTCTTCTTGAAGAGGAGATAACCATCCCTTCCTTCTTCCCCAAACCACCCCGATGGACTCCTGTGGAGAAAGGGAAGATCAAGGATGGAGCTAATCTAGGAGATGGGGTTTGGTCTGAGCTTACCAAGGATGAAATTATGCAACGTATGTGGATTGGCTTAGAACAAATTCTGTTTGCTACCGATGCATGACCGTCACATGTGAATTTTTTTTTATTATGCCTTTTATCATACCTAGTTTTGATCGTGATGTCAATATGTGTGTTATGTTAATTGCAGGAACGACCTGAGGAGGTTCCTTAGTGAGATGAACCTAACGTGGATGGTGGTCCTCACGAAGAGGGTTTGCAAGGGATGGAGCGTAATGATGAAAATCAATGTCATGGCAAACAACTTCATATAGAAGAGCCTAGCAGGGAGGGACACCTTCACGAAGAAATGTTACCTGAAAAAGGTGGCCCCTACGAGGACGATTTGCTCGGAGTGGAGATTGAGCTGAGGGATACGGGTGACAGTGGGAACAAAGGAGATGCTTAGTGTGGCTATACTAGTCATAGTTTGTTTTTTATGATGGGAAAGACAATATTTTTCTTTGATACTTTAATGCAAATTTGGTCTAAGTTGATGTTCTTTTGCTATTTTCGTTTTATGCAAAGCATAAATAAGTAGGTTTTGATGCTATAACAAATGACAGATAGTTTTAGGCGTGTAGCGTAAATGAAGTTACTGGTATAAATTCATTGTGGGCTACTAGATAGTTCGGGTGCAAAGCGTAAATACGGTAACTAGTTTTAGGCCATTCTGGGCCTTTGATTAGTTCAAGCGTAAACTGTGATTTAAACAGGTAGTTTTAGGCCATTTCGGGCCATGTATAGTTTTAGGCCATTTCGGGCCCTGGACATATGTGTGAAGAAAATAAATAACACCAAATCACCAGTTTTAAGCCTTCGTAGGCTGCGATTAGTTTTAGACCATTTCGGGCCCTGAATAGTTTAAGGCCATTGCAGGCCATGTATATTTTCAGGTGAAAAACATACATGACTAGTTGTAGATAAAGTTAAGGATGACAAAGATAACTAGTCAGAGCGTAAAAACATAAGTGTAAATGAGAACAGTTGGTGGAAGCGCAAGGAATAAGCGTAAGCGTAAAAATGAGATGAGTATTTGTAAAGCAAAGATAGGATAGCTAATGAAAGAAAATATGCATAAACTATATGGCAATCAGATGACCAAGCTTAATGGCTAGCCCTGTAATTGTTTCCTAATCGCTTTTATTTTTGGTGACGCGTAAAGACGAGGGCATTTACCACCCTTTTCCTTCACATCACACTCTTCCTCTGGGAATGGTAGTTCGGCCCAAGTTAGGCTATCATCAGCCACTGTTTCAGCTTGTTCAAGTATTCGGACAGGGGGCTGATCTTCAGACATTTCAATTTCCTACCCATGTTCCATTTCTATGTTGTTTATAGCCTGAGGGGTTATTTCATCACCGTGGATGACCACTTCTCCTCCTGTGTAGGGTAGATGGATCTCCTGATGGATAGGTGACGAAACTGCCCTCAGTTGAGCCAACCAAGACCTCCCTAGGATCAAGTTGAAGTCAGGCATCTCTTCGATGACAATAAATGTTACGTCTGTGGGGAACTAATCCCCTGCCATAAATTTGATGTGCACTATGCCTTTGACTTGCACTCATGCCCTGTTGAACGACTTTAAACACGACATCGTGGTAGGACTGATCTGATCAATCAGGCCTAGCTTATCCACTATGGGATATGGGATGACATTAGCAGCCACCCCATCATCCACATGCACCCTCCGAATTTGGTGTTGGCCAACTCGGATGGTGATGAACATGGGCGCTGTTGTCACTTGACCCTTCTCTGTGTCATCCTTAATGGATACGTTGCGAAAGGTCAACAAGGAAGGCCTGGTTTTCTTAGTTGTGGGGGAAAGCATAATGAAATGAATTGCTTCTTCATCCGCTGGTAGGCTTTTGTCCACGGGTATGGACGTCAGCATACGAACCATAGCCTCACGATGTTTCTGTGATGTCATAAGTCATAAAGGCTCAATGTTGTATTTTTTTGTTTTAGAGCCTGTTTGACTTACGTAAAGGCGTCGAAGAGATTCCACCCAGGATTTGGCTACTTGTCACCCTTTTCCTCTTCCATTCTCCCTAAGAGATGAATTTCTCGTGGAGGAGTGACATTCGGTCAAGAGCTGTGTTTCTTTTGACTAGGAGTAGATGGTTGCGTTTGCATAACTTCGCCATTTTTAAAAAATGGGACCAAGGGTACAGAAGCGAGGGGTTTAGGCTTGGGAAACCCTAGCGTAAGATGGTCCTTGGCCGTACCAGCTGCCATACCTCCCTCTCTTTTTCCATTAAGTTGGGATCGGGGGATTGACTTGGGGGTTTGCCCTTGCACGGGAGGGGCGGTTGATGGTTTTGGCACCCTGATGACAAAGGGAGCCTTGGGCATAGGCGTGGGCTGGGTCACAACTTTATCAACAAGGGGCTATCGAGAAGTTGTCTGAGAAGGGGCTCTAAGGATAAAAGGTTTCCTTGGAGTACCACTCATCAATGTTGATGGATTCATTGTTCAGGGAGAGCGAGGATGCATTCGCAACATGAAAGGTTGTTTCAGCTGCGCCCGATTATCGCCCTCTGCTCCTACCACATTAATTGTGTACCCTACGTTGTTTGCATTTAACGGGTCTTGGTAACATGCATGGCTTGGTTTTCCGGGTGAGCTGGACTACTGTTGTCTAAGATCAGGTCACATTGATCAATCATACATTGAATGTCAGCTTTCAGTGCCCAGCAGTAACCCATGTCATGACCACACAATTAATGGTAGTCGTAGAATCGATCTAGCTTAAAGTTCTTGGGAACAGGCAGTTCATTAGGTTGGGCCAAGGAGGGATTCTTGAGTAACTCACAGTGGCACCTATGATGTTTTAGAGCCTCCTCGGACACCACCTTGTGTCGGATGTGACCGGTTCCCAATAATTGCTTCAGAAGTTTTGAAGGCTTCATAAGTAGAGTTGCGTAATTTGAGCAATGTTTACGCTCAAATTTTGGCCTCAATTGTGGAGGTGCTTTGGGAGTGGGAGGAGCTTCTTGATTGGCACCATTTGAGCTAGTTGTCGGCTCGGCTGGCTCCGCAGTTGTTTTCTTCTTGTTGTTATTTTTCTTCTTGGCCCCTTCAACAACCACTGCTACTGTCATTGTTGTGGCTTTGCCTTTATCCTTACCCTTGCTATGGGCATTTTTGTAGACCACATATGTCAGATCTTTACTAGCCTCCTCCATGTCTTGGATGCTCTTAGTCTAAGCAAAGGTTTGGCTAAGGGAACGAGGAGTGAGGTAATACAGCTTAGACTTGATAAAGTTGTTGACCACTCCCTTGAAGATTGCCAATAGATGGGCCTCTGCGATGGGTTCACGGATCTCGTTCAAGGTGACGCTCCAACGCTGTATGAACTTTTGGACTGACTCGAGCGGGTCTTGTTTGACTCCCATGAGTTAGTCCAGTGTGAATTCTGGCTTCAAGTTGTATTTGAAACGAGTCACAAACTAGGTTAACAACTTTTCCAAAGTTGAAATGGAAGCGCGTGGAAGTGCTCGATACTAATCCAAAGCTTTACCCGTTAAGAACATAGCAAAGACACAGATTATAGTATGCGACCATTATTGTAGCAATAAGGACTCTGACCTAAAAGTGATGAGGTGGGCATTAGGATCACCTTCCCCATTGTATTTTGTGAAATGGGGAAGGGGCATCCTAGGTGGCAACGAGAGGACTGGGACTGTTGGACTAATAGGATCGTCATGGTAGAAATCCATGACTTGCATCACATCAGAACCAGCAACCTTGAGATGCTTGACCTCCTCTGTAAGGGTTTGAATGAGTTGGAAAGCTTGATCCAGACCCATAGACAATGAGGTCATTTTTGGAATGGTGGGAGGAGCCACACCGAGTGGCGGAACGGAGGCAGCGGCTTGGCCAATGGTCGGTGCCATCGGGATAGTCCTTGTAGGTAGTGTTGCTTGTGGCATCCACCATCTGGTGGTTGGTGTAGATGGAGCGACCACCATCGGCTACACCATTGGGTATGCTGTTTGTGTAACCGGGGGCATGAGCAACAATCCTGTAGCTGGGTTTAGCACTTGTGGGACTTGACTTTGATGATGGGGATGGTGGTGCATTTGCGTAGGATGGGCAACAAGAGACATGTTGGGAGCCACCATGCTATGGTGGCAAGCTCTGTCGTGTGAGTTGGGAGCAAAGTTGGTGTTGTAGGTAATTGGGATGTAGGTATCGCTTGTACATGCAGTGACATAGGCGTAGGCGTACGATGGGGTGGATTAGGTAATTGCACCTGCTGGGGAATGATCTGTGAGGGGCCTTCACCCGGAAGTATAGTCGGAGAAAGAAAATGTAAGTGTGGTGAATGCGAGACTTGATTGGTATTGGATAATGTCAGAGGTGTGGTAACCATGAACAATGGATTTACGCGGACATCATGGAGGGAGGGGCCATGGTGAAATCAGTATGACTACCTCCTTCAGAGTGAGACTCTAGATCGTCTTGCCCTTCATGAAGCATTTCATCACAGAACAAGACCTCTAGTTGTTCTGGCGATGTCTTTGCCATCAACATTTGATCCAGGATCCACTTTTGTTGATCTGTTAGGGGCACAGTGACATTAGGTGAAGGAATAAATTCCTTCCCATTGCAGTACATGAACTCATACTCTCGTTTTTTCTCGAGTTCTTGTGGATACATGGGCAGGTTTGTCGCTAACTTAGCACAGAGGAAATTGTAGTGTTCCTTGTGTTGAGCGTGTCCCTTAGGCTCTTTATTTTGAAGCTTGAGGGAGCGGCGTGGTCGCATCGGACTAGTTGGCGGCTCGACCACCAGAAGTGTCACTTGCATGGTCCAGGGGTTTTCTAGGTTGGCAGTGTCAACAGCTATGGTTGATGTAACCATTTTCTATGCGATTTGGAAATAATAATGATAAAGGTAAATATTGGAAGGACAAATATGAGTTGAGACAATAATTGGGGCTTTCTATCTTGTAGGATCCTAAAGGAATCATCAAAGCGACCGATTTGCACCTCACAATTTCGTAAATAACCTCAGAGGTATTATGTTTACGTTGATTGAAAATGGGTACAGACAGCTTACAAGACTACCCATAAAATGCGGATCGGCTATGAAGGCCCTCTTTCTAGTGCCAAAAAACTGTAACGACGGAAAATGTTGGTTGCTGAAAATACCGAACGAAAGTCCGTGTACACAGTTCTAACCTAGGATCTGTGCAAGGGTGGTGTTGGAAAAAGAAACGAATCTGAGGTGCCCTAAACAATCTTATCGATCAGATAGGGACTTACTTAATCAGTAAAATTTTTGCAATAATTTGATGGCAAAATGAAGATTCTTTATGAGGCGATGCAATATTGTTAATCCCAAAAACAATTGAAAACGATGTAAACGATTAAGATGTGATTGCCAAATCTGTATAAATAGGGTGAAAGGAATCAGTTTTGTAAGGAATATGATCATAATATCTGGGATTTAATTTATGAACACAATATGTTTGATACAATGATTACAGGTGGGCTTCGGTTTGGAAGAAGCACATGCCAGCAGCAAGAAATTTACCTAAAGATGAAACAAGCGAGGGTTAATCTACCCTGTTCTAGCCAATTTGGGCACAAGGAAGTCAAACCCTAGGGAGAATATCTGGTAGCCAATTATTTCTGATCAAGAGTTCTTGCCAATCACCTCCGATGTTCTCATGATAGTTGATCCTCCTTTTTGCTCTCTTGCCAATCTTGAAAGAGAAAAGTTTTGCCAACCCTTTGATCTTTGTCAACTAGAGCATTTATAAGGTTAGGATCAGGAGGAAAACGTGGTTTAGATGACGCATGTCCTGAACTTACGAGATGTCATTGACTTGATGTGTTGTTGTTGGAGCTTGTGGCACTATGCTGCGTAGCGCGTCGTAAACTACTCTTGTTTGAGCTTTGGCAACAAACTGTCCTTTGATTACGCTGCAATACGCTAGAGAGCGTATTATGGTGTATGAATTACTGATATCTAAATTGTACTGTCGTTACTTGTATTACACTGCATCACACTACATTACGCATCATAGTGTGATTCAGCGTAAAATAATGAAATTGCAAAAGTTGAAGTATTATTGTCATGCTTCCCCTGTTTCTGATCAATCCCTTTCGGGGTTTTATTACACCGCACTACGTAACGCAACATAATGGGCCCCTTAACCAGGAAAGAAAACCCGCTGAAATGCGCAGCATGCTGCAGATCATTGCTTAAGCCTTGAAATTTTTGTTGGGTTGTCAAAGTCTTGAATGTTTTCCATCCTTGATGCTGCGGTGGACTATCTTTGATATAACGCTGCGCAACACGGCGTTACGCTATGTTGCGTAATGCAATGTAATATGCTAAATGTTGAGATTTTGAAACATAGAAAATTCGCAAAGTGGACGGCTTGCTACCATGCACCCATCGTTTCGTTCTGTCTCCTGAAGTTCATCTGTACTGTGTCGTGCCTTGTCGCGACTCCTCGCCTGAGTCTCAAGATTTTGCCGAACCATCGAGGCTTCGAAATTTTTATGGTGTTTCAATAGTAATATTGACATATCTCACATTCACCATCATTATCTGTATCCAAATCCATAGCCTCTTCAATGATGAAAGCTTTTCCCTTACCTTTGTTATGTGTGTATTCAATTTCTTTCTTTTTTCTCCTTTCTCATTCACTACCTGGTTCTGTAGAATCCTCTACTATTTTAAGAATAGTTTGAAATCTATTATCTAGGGAGTTCCACATTTGGTCAACCTTTGCCAATACCTATGATGTAAGTTTTTAAATGGGCAAAGTTTTCTATTCACCATCTCTTCAAGTGGTGACTCTTCTTCATCCTCACAAAATCTAACTTCCTTCTTTCACAAGGAAGGATCACTATTGTATTCCTCCACACTCTCTCTTTTCCTTAACTCTCCTTTCTCCTTGGCAACTTGCTCCAACAATCTTTGTACTTGATGGGCTCTAAGCTCGAATAGTCTTCCTTGGGCTTAAGTCCTAAGGGTTCTTTGCCTTTCGTGCCTAAGTCCATCTACAAGATGGTGTAGTTGTTACCTCTACAAGTAACCATGGCTAGGGCAATGATGTAATAATGCATAAAATGGGCCCATGGTAGCATCCAAGGGTTTTTGTCCTCCTTGTTTCCATCCTTGGATTTTCTTTCATAGGTTGGACACTCAGGAGTACATTTGATAATTATCATTGAACCATTCTAACATGGTACTCCATTGGCGAATGGATTTTGGTTCTAAGGACTGGTACCATCTTTCCGCTTCCTTGATCAATGTCCATGGAAATAACTTGAGTTTTTGCCACTCATTTTCTATGTTTGCAAGGCACATGCATCATGAAATGCTCATAAATGATTTTGAGGATCAGCGTTGTATCCCCCTTCAAATCGTGGGATATTGTTCATGTCCACTCTTTTGATCTTGCTATCTTTTTGATGCCTTGTTGGGATTCTAACAGCCTCAGTGATATCTAACATACTTTGGGTAGCGAGTAGGGGTTCATCATGATCGTATTAACTATGGCATCCATGATGCCAATGTTATTCCCTACTCTCCCTCCTTTCGCAATGTGTTTCTCTAGAATGCCCTCATCCCCTTTCTCAATTATTTTGTCTATTATTCCTATTTTTCCTACCATTATCCTTAGGTTCTTTCCCTCTACAACTGCATTCTAATCCTAAAGGAGAGGAGGAAGGAGATGATGAAGGTGAAGAGGAAGGAGGACCATCACCATGATGGTGCCTGCTACCTTCTCTTTGATGGTCACAACCTTGATCATGGTTATGATTAGAATGTCCATCTTTTTCATGTGTTCGTTTTTCTTTTTTAGACCCTTTGTGTTCATCGGTACCAGAATCTAGGTTATGGATAGTTGAGTGAAAATTCTAATACACAACCCCTTGATCGAAGTTAATGGGAGGAACATCATTTTGTGGAAGACCTCTTGAGGTAGGTTCACCACCCTCATTTTCACTTAGGACATATGGGACATCCTGAGACCACTTTCCCTTCATAGATTTATGATGTCTCTCTTGTTGTAGGACCTTTTAACGTTATGCCTATGTGGGTCGATACTCTCTCGAGTCATGTTCATGCACAACATACTCTGCCTATAAGTGCTACATACCAATTCATGTGAGACAATGAAGAAGCATGCTTGGGACTGAACAATCGGGAGGTAACACTATGTTACCTTCTAAATCATGCCAATGCAATTGTTCATCCTAGTGGAGGATAAAGGTAAAGTTTGGTATATACTCATCGGGATGAACGTATACGACACAAAACTGTTGGGACACTAGCAAGTCATCATGTATACTATGCCTCCGATTGTTCATTGTGTTAGACCTAGGCAGTGAAACACTCTCGTAAGAAGAAGGAGACATGATTAATTCTTCAATGAGCAACACTTTTCTCTTCTCTTTTCTAATAATTTTAAGATAACCAACCCTAAGGGTTCGTTCCAATGATGGGAAGATTCCTAAGTTCTAATTAGCGCACAAACAACAAAGTCCCTACCAATGACGCTAATGATGAGCAGTGAGGTATCCCTACACTTAACCATATGAATACAAGCATTATGCATGATTCGATCAAACTCCAAGGACTAAGTGCTTATGTGCCTTCATAGAACAAGGATGGGTTAGGTGATCTTTGTCTTCCCAAGCTTACTCATATGGCACGATTTTATGGCTATGGAAACTTGAGGCATATGATTTTTATGCTTTTTATGTTTTATGTGCTGGTTGAATAACTAATTTAAATTAACTAATCAGCTAGGTCCTAACTAGTCCTAACACCAGCATCTATTCCCACTTTCTGTACACATCTTGAACTAGTGCAACACTACTGGGATTACCAAACGCTAATCGTTACTGGGTTACCAACTGTTCCGCACATGCTCGAAGTGGTCGTACTAAGTGTGCTTACTTGTGGCAATTAACGAATCAATAAAAGCAACATTAATTAACTAATGAAAGTATTAAAGAACTGTAAATAACATTAAGGGTGAGAGATAAGCTATTCTGAATGCTACAAGGTTTATCACAAAGTTCATCTTTATTTCCGGACACAAGGTGTGCTCAGGTATACAATGCTCGAATAAAGATCTATTCGCTTTATGACTCCTACTATGGGCACTCAGAAATAATTCTAACTCTAAGAGTGAGAAATTGCAAGAGTTTGGGTAAGGGACTCAAAACTAATTGTCAAACCAAGTGTGCCCGCCTCTTATTTATAGGCAACAAGATAGGTCTCGATATCGGATGTTCGATATCACTTGGCAAGATCTGATATCATGGACCCGATATCGCAGACGCGATATCACAGCCTCGATATCATGACTAATCAGGGCCTTAGTTAGAAAGGACCTTTAGGCATACGTGATATGTCTTTCTAGTCTCATAACTAGTGCTTATAGCCCATTATTTTTTCTAATGGGTGTGCTTTGAATTCCCATCATTTCTTTTTGGATTTTTGGACGAGAACCATACCATGCAAAGAATTTAGCTTCCTATTATTGGTCGAAAGTGGAATGATAAGAAATCCATGAAAACACTCATGCACTCAAGAGTTTGGGTAAGTGTAGAGAGCATCGAATCTCCTTGAAGTCACATTCTTATCATTCCATTTAATCTTTCCCAAGTTTGAAAACTACCAAGGTCATAAGCTCATTAAAGTTTCATTAAGAAAAGTGACCTCATATTTCCAAACCAAGGAAGACCATAGAGTGTTGTGGATGGATGGATGAAGTGGACTCACTACCTATTCCATGAAAAAGAAACTTTGTCTTAATTATTAATATCAAAATTCAAAGAGAGAAACCAGACATTAGCAATCAAAAACATTAAGCACAAACCACCATTAGCAAATAGCTACAACATTACTATGTCCTATTGATAATAAAGAAAAATAAACTGATTTATTGGGATGTATTATTTTAATTTTGAAAATGCATATTTACAAGTAAAATTTTGGGATGTATTATTCTACTTATGTTAATGCAACTAAGACACCTAATTTTATTCTCCCTAATGATTTGTATAAGTCATTAGTCACTAATGAGCAGCGAGGTACCCCTACACCCAACCATATGAATCACAAAGCCATTACGTGTGATCCAGTCAAATTCTATGGACCTATAGTTCTCTAGTACACTAACTCTTCTAGGAAGTGAAATGGGTGTTGAGAACATTCATTTTCTTCCCAACTACACTGGTGAGACTCAAGGGTATGTTTTAAGTATAACTGAGATATATGATTTTTCTTATTTTATATTTTATAGATTTGATCACCTACAATAAGAATGAATAGTGGAGTAATTTAAAATCTAATTCATTACTGCCTATCTAGCCTAACACAAGTAACCACCCCACTTTCCTAGGCACATTTTTAACACATATAGCAATGCTAGGCTACCAAATGTTAAGCATTGCTAGGTTATCAAGTATTATATGTATGCTAAAAGTGGTCATGCTTGTGTTCATTAACTACTAGAAATAAATTGCTCAATTTAAATGCATTAAAGTGCATTAAATAAAATATCAATCTATTCTCAATGCTGCAAGAATTGTCAAAAGAGTTCATTTTATTCCCATCACACTGCTACACTTAGGTACATCAATGTTCAAACAAAGAACCATACATGCTTAGACTCCTTCTACGGGCACTTAGAAAATATTCTAACTTTCAAGAAAATAAATTACAAGAGCTTCACTACTTTGACTAAAAAATGATCAAAAACTGACTACCAAATCAAGAGCCTAGGTACTATATTTATAGGCTAGAGTATACCCCCTGATGTTGG
>MNCI01022247.1:0-12317 GCA_015680685.1 Gnetum montanum
TATGATTAATAATATTAATTACTTAATTAAGAACAATGATAAAAATTTCAAGTAAAATAAAGTGAAAAAAAGTAAAGTTAAGCCAGTTTAAGTGCTACAATGGATATAGGAATTCTTGATTTTATTGTCATCATGCCAATGTATTTAGGTATATGGACATTCAAATAAAAATCGATACAATCTCTTAGATCCACACTATGGGCACTCAAAGGAAAAATATTCTAACTCTAGGAAAAAGAAACTACAAGAGTTTAGCTAAGGATATGACTAAAAAGTATCATAAATGCAAGTACACATATTTATATAGGTAGTGACTATGTCAATGTCAATGTATCTATGTCAATGCATCCTCCCATGCATCAATGGGGATACGTTGATAGGCATGCATCGACACAACCTATCCTATTGATGTCTCATCAACTGTATCCACCTTGTTAAATGTTGAGCTTGGGATCTTTGATAGAACAACCACCCACTCTTTCTTATAGGACTTCAACTCCTCTGGGGATACATCATCATCTTCTCCCTCTATAGTAGGCTCCTCTTTACGATTCCTTTGCTCTTCTTCTAGTGTGATAATTATTACACTATTTGCAAAATCTTCAAAAAGTTCCTCAAGCTTAGCTTGATTAATAAACAAAATTTTTACTTCTTTATCTATGAAAAACCTTTTATTTTCCTTTAATAGTTTGCAGTGCTCTCTTTTGTATCACCACTTATTAGTTTGATGCTTCCTTCCTAAGTTCTCCCATGCTACTATAAAATTCTTTAAGTCAGTCATTGACCATATCATTATAAACACTGATCATTCTTTTTCTCTGAGTTCTCTTTGAAATTTTGCACCTTTATTTCTTTCTATTCAATATGCATGGGGAGGAGTGTTATGTCTAAACATATTTTTATTTTAGATCTATGCTTCCAATAGGTCCACTTGATCTAACAACATATTTATTTCTCTTCCATGCTCTTCCTTCTCCTTCTGTGCTTGCTTCAATGAATCCAAGGGTATAGTAGTTCTGTTAGCATGTTCAATAGTCAACATTCACATATCCTAGGCATAGTTGAGATTAGCACTTATTTTTCTAGAGCTATCTTCTCTACTGCTACATCAATGTTCATTACAAGATCATGGGAAGTGACATGATCCCTATCTAATTAAATCTTTATTTCTATAACTTAAAACAATAGAACATTAGATTCTCTAACTTTAACCATGAGTGTTATTTTAAAAATAATATTCTTCACTCACCTTCGTTAGGGGATAGCAATTTCAATTTTAACTTTATATTTTCCTTTTCATCTTTAGCAAAGGAAAAAATGGTTAAGTCTCTTTGACATTAAAATAATCAACATATGAACTTTTGACATCATGTCATTCATACTTACCATCTGACATGGAAAGCTTGGAATTTTTTACCTCCTTAATCCATTTATAAACCTATGCATCATTTAAAACCAGTTTGCTAGCTAGTGGAGTGATGTCTTCTAAAGGTGAAAGAGGAAGTTTGAAATTTGGTAGCTCCTCTCTTTCTTTTTCTGTACCCTTCCATTCTTCTTGAACTATTTCATCAAGGTTTAAATTGAAGAGATTAGAAAAAGTCATACTTTATTCATCCCCTTTATTTTCCTCTAATAAAAATAATTCATGTAAGAAATCCTTTTCTTCTTGGCTCATACCTTCTTATTGGCCTTCAAAAATGGAAGAAATGTTAGAACATAGGTTTTTCACCTCATGCTCTAATGCCCTTCTATCTCAAGTGGTCTCTATAGCTAATAAAACAATTAAGTGTTATCATCATGTCATTTCTCTAGTTACTTCAAAAATATAAACTATGTTGCATCAAAAACACTTAACACAAAAATTATAAAATCTACAAACACTTCTTTTTGCCTCCAATTGCTCCTAGAAGACTTTAACTATTGGGATCTTTGAGGAACTTTCCTCTTAAGTAGAAGGATTTCTTTTTCTTGATATCCTTCCTTGCTCAACAGTCATAGAGATGCTCTCCAAAATTATCTCCTTTCCTACTTCTATGTCTCTGCTTATTTTCTTTCATGATTCCTTAATGCTTTTAGACATTGAAGATTCAACCTCTTCTTTGGTCTTTGACATTGATGTTAAAGAACCATCACCTTCAATGTTATAGACTAACATCAAACTCCCTAAGTGTTGACATAATGGAGGCCTAAATTCTACCTCAAAAGTAACATCAACTTACTTCTCTCCATCATGGATAAATAATGTTGTAACTTCATTTATTAGCCTATAGTAAAACCCAAAATTGATACTTTTGGTCATCATTTTTTTGTTTCCCTTCTTGTCCTCTTGGGGAAGCTTATGCATCTCTTCTACTACCCCTTAATAGACGATTAATTCTCAATCAGCTATCCTTTCTTGGTTCATTATCCCATAAAACCTATATAATCACTTGGGGAATAGTTCCCACTTTTATCCAATTTTATTACAAAATATTCTTTCCATGAATAAAGAAAATAGCATCTTTAAATCTTCAATGTTTTCTTTATGGACATTGATGGCATCCCTTTTCTTTAATCCAAGCCACTCTTCTATAACTAATAGTTCAGCTAAATCTTACCTTGAGATGTCAATCTTTATTTCTCTCTCTAGGAATCCCAACCAATACCTCAATGTAGTCAAATCTTAAGTGATGATCACTTACTTATAGCCTACATGCACTATAAGAATTGCTTTGGCTACATAGTATCTCTTTATTAAACTTACACATTTTTCCACATTGAGGTAGGGATGCTTTAAATCTAAAGTACACAAAATTTTTACCCTATTAAACTTTTGAAATATTCTAGCACCCTCTCTCTCAAAGAGCCACTTTTGGATGCTTTGCACCTTGCTGGTGGATCTAACCTCATACTTGTCCACTACTCCCATGATGTCATTAAAATTGGTCTCATAAATGCTTATTTTCATTGCAAATAAGCATAAATTGGAGTTAGCTAACTTCATCTTTTCTTCTAAAATGATAAAAAATACAAAAATATAATAACTTTTACTTATGCCAAGGCCTCATGATGATCCTTGATCCCTTTGGCCATTCTATGCTTTCCCCATGGACTTCACTTCATGCACCTTTAATCCTCTATTATTATATTCATTCCAAACTCCATGCACCTTTAATCCTTTATACTACACATAAAATTAGGACATCACTTGAAATCTTCAATTTTGATGTTGAAAGAGATCTCATAACAAGTTTTGGAAGAATGCTAGATGATTGGAACTCTACACATCTAAATATTTAATCTTTTACAACAAAGCTTTAGAGTTAGTTTTTTTTAGACAAAAAAGGACTAAATTTTCATTTTAGCTTTCAATGCTCTCCAAATCTCTCGACAAAAATTTGAGAGGCTAGTGGCTTAGAAATTACCCTAGAAATCTAAGTTTCCAGTAGCAATGTGCTATCGACATTAAACTATTGATACTCCCTTCTTTTCCAAAACTCATCCAAATATTCTCTATATACCCAGATGTCCTTGAACATCTCTTTAATTTCTAAATGTAGTTCAAAGGTGATTTCTATGAGCTCTACAAAGAATCTAAGAAGGAGTCTCTCCAAGGCTTGCAAAATCACCTCTTCTCCTAGCCTAGTCCAAATCACCAAATGAAAGTGAGTGATGTATAATTTCAAAAGTTCTATACCTCCTTTCCTAATCCATAGTTCAGATAGCATCAATGTGCTATCATCAAATAAGAGTTTTCTTAAGATTGGACCTACCTTTATCCACTTGTTCTCCAAAATGCTTCTTTCATCTATGAGAAAGAAGTATAGAAGCTCAATCATGAGAAGCCTAGGTGCTATGGCATCCCTATAGAAACAAATAGTTTCGATGTCAAAAACATAGCCTTACATCAAAATGTTGCATCAATTTCATGTCAAAACCACTTTCAAGTTTTCTACACACATCATATGCTAGGTCATTACTTCAACATCTTGTCTTAAAGTGCAATTTTAATGTTGGACATCATTTTCACTTCAAGTATTTGGAAAAAAAAAACATCTATGTTAGTGCCAATCTTTTGTCATGTTTTTTATGTTTCACATTAACATCAATTCAATATGGGATGTAGAAATCAAAAAAGGTGTTTGGCAAAATATCTATTCTTAACCTCTACAACTTTGACATTTTATGTCATTTCCTTTGATGTACAACATCATTCATTTTTTATGTGGAACTTGGCAAAATTGTAATATTCTAACATCGAATTCTTGACATTTCATGTCAAAAATCACTTTTAACATGTAGCATCACTATAATACTTAGCATTTGACAAAAAAACTCTCATTGAAATTTCACATCGTGTTCTTACTACATCATGTTCTTTATGCAAATAATTCAAAAATAACTTTTTCTCTAGATTTTTCAAAATTTATTGCAAAGCTACTCCTAAAAACATTGATTTCACTACATTTCCACTAGTACAACTTAATGCATTTACTAGATTCCACTAAGAACAACATGAAATTGCAAAATTCATTACCCTAGCCATTGCACTACTTGACACACTATAGTAGCAATGTTAAAAAATGAATCTTTCTAAATTTCATCATCAAATTTGGAGTAAAACCTAGATTTTAATGTGTTTGCAATATATTGGCAATATAAACTATAGAATTAACACATGCATTTGATTTCTAGTAATAAATCTAAAAACTTTTAAAAACCTTCAAAACCTAAACTACACAATGGTATTCTTAATTCCCATAATAATATTGAAACAAAATGTAAAATTTTAACTTAAAAACTATTTTATGCTACTAGCTAATATTAGATTCAAGCCTAACATTACATTATACCTAGCTAGATGCTCTAGAGATTTTATGAACTCTAACATGGCCATAACAAATAATGCTATAGTAATAGTAAACCTTGGTAGAAATTCCTAACTAGGATTTGAATAACTTCCATATAAGCTCTAAGAGGGAGTGATTAAGATTGAGATAATCCTCGACTATTGATGGATCCACCCCTAGTCTCTTGCCTACTACTACGACCACTTACCATGTTGTTCTTGAAATTGCTTAAGTGTTACTTTTTTTTCCTACTTGTGCATCAATTCTTAGAAGCTCTTGATTCAAATGAAAACTTTAGTATCTAAATTTCCTTCCTTTCTATCACTTTATACCTTAGAATTGACACAGGCTCTAGGACTTTCAATGTCTTCTCACTTTTGACATTTTTAGCTTAGCTTTTGACATTTTCTCTCAAATGGTGAATCTGACTTCTTAATTCTAACTTAGGTGAATATGGTTACCTGCCTAGAGTCTCTACTTTGACCTTTGATCTTGAGTTACCCTATAAATTAGGTACATATAACTCTAGATTCCTTTTTTCTTAACTTAACTTCAAATCTAGTTGCTCTCATATCCTCTCTAGATGTTACGGAGGATGAACTCTTACCTTAGTCAAACATTTCTTTCTTGGATTAAGAACCTCTTTTGACCAATGATTAGTTGAAAAATTTCCTAGTAGTATGTTTTAAAGATGAGAAAAATATCCTTTGACTTAGTGCTCTCCTCTCTTAGACCTTCAAGACTCCATCCTAGTTATCCTACAAAAGCGTTCCATTGTTTTTGCTTGAGGATACAATGACATGTCTGAAGCTTGTTCAACACAACATCATCTTGGAATAATGTTCCAAATCTGTTAAGAAAAAGGTTAGAAAAACTTAGCTTGCTATAACTCTAGCTATAAAAGAATAAATAACTAAAATTTTCAATGTTGGATTTATCTATCTTTTCAACTATTACAATTAGATTTCTAACATGGTTTTGATTCCTAAAAAGAATGATGACATTTTTATATGCATTAAATTTCAAGACCTTAACATGGTCACTCATAAGGATGACTCTAACCATGTGTTGACAAGGCTACGTCAATGCATGCTCATCGACACAACCTATCTAATTCATGACTCATCATACCCCCACAACTAATTGGAAAATTGTACCTAAGTAAACAAAATTAGAATCAAGCTTCTTACAAAATTTAGAAAAGTATGGAATTTATTAACTAGAAGACAAATAGACTTACTAACTAACTCTACTAACTCTAAGTGTTCAATTGTATAGGATCAAAAACATAAGTATTCATTACAACAAAAGTAAACACTTTACAAAAAAAGTAGCAAGTATCTATAGGATCACTGAAGACATGATGAAGTTCAAAAAGTACTAAGATTTGAAGGCTCCTATGGTATTGAAGGTTTTTCACCATGTTCCAATGCTGGTGAAGGTTGAGGTTGATCTTCTACAACTACTGCTACTGTTGGGAATTTGAAAGTATTTAGCAATGCTTTCATCTTTTCTTCTTTTCCACATGAGTCGTAAGAATTCCATGTAGCTTTACTAATGTGGGATGATTTCGGGATGTCCCATGGACATTACATCAAAGAAAATAGTTCCTTCATGTTGATGAACTAGGCTACTAATTGCTTACATTCGATGTTGAATGTCTTTACTAGCTTCTTTAGCTCATGGTAGTCATTCATCATTTTGGTGAAGTTCTCAGCAACATATTGTTGATTAGTAAATTTACTTTCAATGACTTCAAGCTCTATGTTGGTTGTCTCCAACTTTTCTTTTATCTCTTTGTGATGCTTAAATTTTTCCTCATAGAGAAGGTAGGAACTAGTCATCTTCTTTTCCAAATCAAACCCTAGTCTTCCTACTATCAACATTGTCAAGTTTGTGTAATGAAGGTTGACGAAATCCATATATTCTATCATCACCTTGATCTACAACTCCTTCAAGTGGATTTTAGCTTTGTTGTATGTGTTCAATCCATCAAATATGGTTTTTCATAAGTTATTTTATTGTTGGAGTTACTGAAGAACTTCATTCATCTTTACCTTTTCCAATTGAATCTTCTTTTCATTAATCTCTTTGAGGAGCTTGACTTGGTCCTTGTAATGATTTTTCATCCATTAAAATTTTAGTGCTTCATTATTTCAAGTGGATACCTCGATGGTTATCTTTTGCAAATCACAAAAACCTCCTCCATCTAGAGATTATGGTTCTCCACTACCATCTCCTCAAATATAAATTTACTTTGGCTAGCTGTTCCTACTATTGGTAAATGAATTTGGCCATTTGGTTCTTTTGTTGCTCAACATTTTGTAGGAGATTGTTAACTTTGGTGAGAACCAAGTTCTCCTTTCATACATGCATCAAATCCTTATTGGTGTTGATCACCATAGCTTTCAATAAGGATGCATCAAAGACCATTGCCTCCTTTACATTCTTAGACATTTGGAGTCTTTACTAAATCTATTGGAAATCTTCATCTCTTGAAAGCTCTAGCTTGAGAATGGCAAGGTTGAAGATATGGGCACATAATTCTNACTCTAGCTTGAGAATGGCAAGGTTGAAGATATGGGCACATAATTCTATAACTTCAATGGCCAACCATTGATTAACAACAATGATATCCTTTAGTTGCACATTGCAATTAACAAATTGTCCTTCATTTCAAGAAGCTTTAACTAATTTGCAATGATTTCATCTGCCAAATCAAAGATCTCTAGAAGTGATTATCCAATTCTTACCAATTGTTCTAACACTTCGTCATGTTCAGTAGTGCTTAATCAACTAGTCTATGCCTTTGCAGATTCATTAATGTCCACCATTGTGGTAATATCTAGTGTACATGTCATAGGAGCATTCGGGGCTTTAACTATCCTATCATCCACCACTTCTATCACTATCTCCTAGCCTTTGTGCTACATAACTAAGATAGTCATCCCCTTATCTTCCTCCAGCCTAGCAAAGAAGGTCAGAGCATTCCCTAAAATTTTGGAAAATGGTTGTCTAGGAATGGATGCCATGACCTCTTAGGTACTTAGAGTGGATCTTACATGTGCCTAGTTCCATTGAGATGAGAATAATGGGGCTATTTCTTAGTCTAGCTAGCTAATGATCTTAGTGACCTCATTGCGATGGCTTAAGGCTAGATAGTAAACTAAGGACTCCCCACCACCTACTGAGCCTTGTTATTACTATAGCTACTACTCCCAAAGCTTTATGAATCATTCGATAGCTACAAGTACCTCTGATGTAGTTTCTTCTAAAGATGGTGGCAATGCTAGCCTCTTCTCCTCTTGCAGATTAGTTTCTACCTTGTCCTACATCATCCTCTATCATGATGTGGTAGGAGCATGGTGAACCATATCATTGGCATCATGTACTATCCCTCCCCTCATGCACAATTTGTGAATGAGGCATGGAAAAAGGAGTGTCTTCCTTCCCTTCTCATTTTCCTTAAATCACTTTTTAATCTCCAAATAAATGCATTAGTGAAGGTTGACTAGGAATTTTTTGCTTAGATCAATGCATGCCTAGGCAAAGAAGGTTGTCACATTATTGGACCTCATTATTGGATTCAGGTGATAGGCTATAATTTTAAAATATGCATGCTCTGCCTTTGTGAGAACACCATACGCCTTATGATCTACTCCGTAGAAACACTAGATTCATTCCTTCTTAGCTTCAAATATAGCCTAGGTAGAAATTTCTACCAACTTTATCCCAGTGTCAAGTAAACTAAGGACCTCTACAATGGTCTCAACTAAGTAGGAGATGGTAATGTCTTTGATTTTATAGATGTTTCTCCCTATGGGTTATTTCAAAATAGGTATGTCTACCCCATGTACCATTCTTCACTATTGGAGAGAATGGACCACATGGGAGATCCCTATAGTTATATTATTTTAATATTTTACTACTAGCTACCAAAGTTTATTTTTTTAGTTTAACCCACTTAGGATGAGTAATTTAATATTATTTTAATGAATGAACCTTGGTGAGTTAGGAAATTTTCAAAAAAAAATTTAGAAGAAGCCAAAAATTGATGTGCCCCACAACATAAAGCTTACCTCTAGTAGCTCAAGGATTGAAAAATGGGATAAATAGGATTAGTGGTTTAAGAGTTATAGCTCTTGGAATATTCTTGGACTCTAAAAATTTTGACAAGCTCTTGCATTTGTAAGAAATGATGCAAATATGGCTAACTGGCATATGTATATATAGTATTTTTTTACTATGTTGATGTGGATGCGTCAACGAGGCTGCATCGACTCATCCCATTATGTCAATGGGGTTGCTTCAATGCAATTGTTCATAGCTAACTTTCGCATGTGAAAAATGAGGGATTTTGGATAATTTTGGGGATGAAAAAAAAATCCCAATTGAAGCCAGAAAAACATGGAATAATGGCAAGAACATAGAAGAGGATTGTAATTTCATTAGAAGAGGAGAACATATTGGAGTTGGATGAGTCAACAATGTCATAATAAATGAAAACTAGATGTCTAGAAGATGAGTTGATAAAATTGATCATAGAAATGACTAAGGAATAGGAAGTTTAACTTAGAGAGATCAATGAGTATGTAAGTGGACCCTCCCTAAAGTAGGCTTATGTCTATAATTCCCTAGTATGTTCTCATCATAAGGAGTATGTAGGCACCAAGGATTATTAATTATCATTATAAGTTAAAATTTGAATCCAAGAGGATTATGTCACTTTTGATAACAAATACATTAATTGATAATGATAGGAGGTAGTGAGGTGGTTGGTGATGAGGGACGAATGATGGTAGAAAGAGAATGGTAAGAGATTATTATCCTAGTTACATGAAGTTTTTATGAAGTTTGTAATTAAGATGATCTAATACCATCCCATCCTAAGTTGAGACCAAGTTCATCCATTCTCAGTGACTTTGCATTACCATATCCTAACCTGTCAACCATCAAGAGTTCATGACAATTTCCAAAGGACAACCATCACTCCAAGAAAAGAAGAAAAGAGAAGAAGGAAGATAGAAAGGGCCTTACTTAGAAGGATTCCTTTAGGCATGGTTAACATGTCTTCTTAGCCCATAACCAATGCTTTTAGTCCATTATTTTGTCTAATGGATATGCTTTGAATTTCCATGTGTTTTTTTTCACAAGAATCACATCATACAAAAACATGCTTTCATTATGGTTGACAATAGAAGTGGTGAGAGACCAATCAAGAAGAATCATAAAACTCAAGAAAGAAGTTNATCAAGAAAGAAGTTAGGAACAAAATATGAAAAATCTCCTTAAATTCATGCCCTTTCCTCATTCCTTCTTAGTTTGTTCCAAGTTTGTTAAGTTATAATATTATTGATTACTTTCAATTGCAATTCTAAAAGGACCCATAGTCCCATGATGCAGAGCCACATAGAGTTCAATGGAATGAATGGATGTTGTGGACTCACTATAGAAAATTAACAATCTATTAATTGAAGACATAATCCAAAGATAAAATCAAGTCATTTAGTAATCAATTATAACATTAAATAATGCATTAATTAACTTCCAGTAGGATTAGTAACCATGGAAAAAATCAAACATTTCATAATGACAAAACAAAACTAGATAAAATCAAACAAAGTAAAGTTAGGAGAAAAAAATGAAAAAATATATAAAATAAGTAGTAAAATATTCAAGAAAATGAAAAAAATATGAAGAACAACGTAAAAAAAAAGGGTAAAAAATTATGTAGCCTTCACAAAATGTTAATATGGGTGACCATATCCTCCATGACTAAGTTGAAAGCAGGAGATTTGAAAAATAAAGTGGCCTTTTCCATCAATTGAGATGTTAGTGCTACCAGTTATCCTAGGTTCCAAGAAAGGCATCACTTATTAGATTTTGACTAACAATAATTTCTTTGGGCTTGAAAGATGGTAAATTATCATAGCACTAGAAGGAAAAGTTGTATGAATGATGTAAGTTCCTTTTCATAATGTTTGAAACTTTGTACGTTTTGGTACATGCATGGGATTCCAATAAAGAACCTTATCACTTGGTTGAAATTTAACTCTCCTTATTCTTACATCATGACATTATTTGGAATGTGCCTTTTGCACTTCATTCATTGCTAGGGCTACTTGTCAATTCTCATCTAGAACATTTAGTATCATTAGGCATTCCATTTTTGCTAGGCTTAGATCAAGGACAAGTGCACAAGCCATTGAGAGTGTAGATATCTTCGCTTGGATTGGAAGTGTTGGTAGTTTTTCATACACCAACTCATAGGGAGAGTAACCTATAAGAAGTTTCTAGGTTGATCAATAAGCCCATAGAGCATTATTGAGTTTTCTGCTCTATTCCTTCCTATATTTACTAATGGTGCATGTTAGTATTTTGGTTATTTCCTTGTTAGTAATTTCGGCTTTACCATTAGCTTGGAAGTAATAGGGAGTTGTTAATTTATGTTGCACCTCTAAGTGCTACATCAGTTTCTGAAAAGTAAAACCTATAAAATTAGTTCCATTATTAGAAACAAGTGTCCTAGTCACACCAAACTTGTTTAGCACACTTTCTTAAACAAGAATTTTCCTACTTCTAACTCAACTAATTAATTTTTACCATCCCAATACATATATTTATAAGCTAGAATAGGCACTGCATTAGTGTAAATAGAGTTACACCCATGCATATATGTCAATACAATAGTCAAAAACTTGATTTTATCAATTTCAAGGTAAGAGCTATGTTGGTATTTCTCAATAAAGAATCATATTAGCCTTAAGTTAGCTGATATAGGATATTTGATGTGTCATCATTAACTTAAGTAAAAATTTATAACTTAATATTACTCATTAGATTTGAACCTATAATTTGGAGTTTCCAAATCAAGAGTTTTATCACTAGGCTAATAGATCTTCAAGCATGATTGCTAAATGGTTTTTGATTCAGGAATCCCTAGTAGGTTAAAAGAAAAGTTCTACAAAATTGCAATTAGACCTATGATTTTTTATGATGTGAAAGGTTAATTTATCGAAACAAAATGTAAGGTTCAACATGTGTGCATGAGAGAGATGTGTATGCTAATGGATGTTAGATATGACTAAGAAAAATTGATTGAACTCCTATCTTATTAAGGAAAGTTTGGAAGCATCCATAGATAAGAATATTAAGGAAAATCATATTGCATAATTTGTTCATGTGCTAAGAAGACTATTAGAAGGCCTTGTGATGAGTGGCGAGGTACCCCTACACTCAACCATATGAATATGAGTGTTACACGTGCGATCCGGTCGAACTCCACAAACTAAGTGCCTACACGCCTCATGGAACACCTAAGGTTAATCAGTCGTTGTCCTTCCAAGATTACTTGTATTTGTCACGGTTGTATGGTTAAGTAAGCTTGAGGCATGTGATTTTATATCTTTTATGTTTTATCGCCTATGCTAAGAGGGAAAAGGTGAAGAGACTAATTAACTAACTTTAACTAACTAAGTCTTAATTAAC
>MNCI01022258.1:3713-25623 GCA_015680685.1 Gnetum montanum
AACTTGTAATAGTTGTTTATCCTTCTAGCTAGGTTCTGAACAATAGATCATTGTTTAATGAATTTTCTTCTGAGAACTTCAAGCTCTATGTTAGCTATCTCCAACTACTACTTGGCTTCCTTAGGATGCTTGAATTTTTCCTTGTACAAGATGTAGGGAGTGATCACTTGCTTCTCTAATTTAGTTCTTGGCCTCCTTACTATGAGCATAGCTAAGTTTACATAATGGAGGTTGGCAAGCTTCATATACTTCGTCATCTCTACAACTCCTACAAGTGGGTTTTTGCAATGTTATATGCATTTAAGCCATCCAAGATTGGTTTCCACATGTTGCCTCTTTGCTAGAGTTGCGAGAGGACCTCGTTAATATTTGTCTTGGTTAGTTAAATTTCATTTTCATTCACCTCCTTAAGAAGCCCAACCTAGTCCCTGTAATAATTTTTGACTTGTTCAAATTTTAGGGCCTCATTCTTCTAGGTGGCTACCTTGATGGTCATTTTATAATGAAGTGCTTAGCCTTCCTCCATCAAGAAATATCTATTCTCTACTATCAACCTGATCAGATCAAGGTTTACCATCTCTAGCTACTCTTATTATTGTTAAAAAAATTTTACCATCTTATCACTTTATTGTTCAACATTTCACAAGCAATGAACATGCTTGGTGAGAACTATGTTTTTCTTGCAAACCTATGATAGATCCTTGTTGGTGTTTAATGTCATAAATTTTGACAAGGATGCATCAAACATGATATCCTTTTTTGCATTCTTAACCTCCCTTAATTTGTAATGAAGTTTTTGGAGAGCTTCATCCCTTATGATTCCTAGGCTAAGAATGGTAGGATCGAAGAGATAGGTTTTCAACTCTACAACCTCAGTGGCCAACCATTAGTTTTCTATGGTGGCTGCATTTAGTTAAGCATTGGTGATAAGGATTTTATCCTTCTTCTCTAGCATCTATGATTGGGTTTCTATAATCTTATTTTATAGATCAAAGATCTTCAAAAGTAGTTTCCTAATTTCCACTAGTTGTTCCAACACTTCTTAATGTTTGGCAATGCTCATTCAATCACTCACTACTCCTATGAATGTTTTAACACTTTCCATAACAAAAATATCATATATGAATACCATAGGAGCATTTAGGACTTCTATTACCCTATCGTCCAGCACCTTTGCTACTATTTCCTATCCTTAGTATTTCATCATCATAATAGTTACCCCCTCACCATTCTCTAAGTCCACCAAGAGAGTTGTCGCATTTTCTAAAATTTCAGGAAATTCTTGTCTAGGGATGGATTGTAACTTCCCAAGTACTATGATTCATTCTTAAGAGTGGTTGATTTCTTTATGTGAAAAATAGTGATATCATTTGTTGGTCTAGCTAGTTGATGATCCTTGTGACTTTGTTTAGATNAATTTGTTGGTCTAGCTAGTTGATGATCCTTGTGACTTTGTTTAGATGGCTAAGCAATGAATAGTAAATTGATGGCTTCCCACCACCAGTCAAACCCTATTATTGTTGTAGTTCATACTCATGGAGTTTGTGGAGTTGTGCAGTAGCTACAAGTGTTTCAAGCATTGTCTTTGGCATTGTAGGTGGTCGTGGTATTTGCCTCTACTCTTCTTGCAACTTAGCTACTACTTTGTCCTTCATCATCTCCTACCAAGATGNGCAACTTAGCTACTACTTTGTCCTTCATCATCTCCTACCAAGATGTGGTAGGAGTATGAAGACCCACATCATTGGCATATCATGCTATGCCTCCCTTTTTGCAAATTTTTCTGATTAAGCATGAGAAGGGAAGTGTCTTCCTTTCTTTTTCATTTTCTTTAAACTACTTTCCTATTTCCATATAGATAAGCTGTGAAAGGTTGATAAGGAACTTATCACTTAGATTGGTGCATGCATGGGTAGAGAAGGTTGTAAGCTTACTTGGCCTCACTATGGGATCTAGGTGATAGTCCATAATTTTAATCTAAGCACATTTCACCTTCAAGAGTGCACCTTACTCCTTATGGTCCACTACATAGTAGCACTAGATCCATTCCTTCTTAGCCTTTGGATCTACCAAGGTAAATATTTCTACTAGTTTTTTCCTTATGTTTGGCAGCCTAAGAACCTTCGCTATAGCCTCAACCAAGTAGGGAACTGTGATGTCCTTGATTTTGATAGATGCATCTCCTTGCCAATTGTTCTAGAATAAGTAGGTCTTCCCCATCTACCATTCCCAAATAGAAAAGACAATGGACCACATGGAAGGCTCCTATAATTGAGTATAGACATCTTTTGGAGCCAACTTCAAGAAGGATCCAAAGTTTAGTTCTTGAAAAATGAAACTCTAAACCTCCTTGTTTTTGATCTTTTCTAGGTAGGCCTCTATCAGTGTGACCCCAAGGTTAGGCCTTGGTCTTAGAGCCTCATCTTTCCTAGATTGGTTAGTTTCTATAGTAGGAATCTATAGAACAAATACCACTTTGTGCTTCTCCCAAAGAGGTCATATCACATGTGTTACTTTAACCTCTTGTTCTTGGAGTTGTTATGATTGTTGCTAGTTCTTTCCTCCTCTTGGCTACTTTTCCCTTAGCTAGGAAGATCCTTCGGCTAGTGCTCCTTTTTTTGGTGCCATCTATGATCACAAACGTAACCTCTAATTAGAGTTTTAGTTTATAATGCTTAGTTTTACAGATACCTTTCTTATTAGATTGGGTTCACTTAGGTTTATTTGTGACTTTGGTAGATTCATTATTTTATTAATCACCTACTAGAGTCTTTTGTGAGGTTTAACCCTATTTAGGATAAATATTTTAACATTATTTTAATGGGTAATCCTTGGGGAGTTAGAAAAATTCTGAAAAACTTTCTATCATGAACCAAAGATTTGTGACCTCTATGTCATAAATCTTACCTTCAATAACTAGAGGATTGAAAACTAAGATGAATCAGATGAATAGTTAACAAGTTATAGTGCTTGAAAGGTCTCTAGTCTCTGAAAAATGCAAAAGATCCTTTCCTTTTTGGAATCAAATGGTGAAAAATGGCTAAGTGTCATACATATTTATATTATTTTTCTAGTACCTTAACAAGGATGCATTGACACAACAATAAAAAGAAATATTTTACATTAGAAAACTAAGGATTTTGGAAGAGTTTAAAGATGAAACAAGAGCTTAAAGGAAGCCATAAAAGAATAGAAGAATAGAAAAACATGGAAGAGGGCATTAAATTCAATAGAAAATGAGATTGAACTAGATTTAGATGAAATGAGGATGTCGAGAGAATGCAACACTAGATGTTCAAGTGGGGAAATGATAGGATCGACTAAAAATGACTAAGGAATAAGAATTTTAACTTGAAAAGACTAAAAGGTATCCTTACTAGATTAGGCTCATGCCTATGATGCCCTTGCATATTCTCATCCTAAGGAGTCCATAGGCACCAAGGATAATTAATGATCATTAGAAATTAAAGTTCAAATCCACTAGAGATCATCCAAGGATTATGTTACTTTCTTAATGGATACATTAATAGATAAGGATAGAAGGTATTGAGGTGATCAACAATGAGGTTAGAAGGATGGAAGAGAGATAGAGTGGTAGGGGATTCATAGCTTCATCACCAGACATCTTTGTAAAATGTATGATTAAGAGGATATGATCCCATCCGATCCTTAGTTGAGACCAAGTGCATTCCTAGTCAGTAACTTCACATTGCCATATTTTGTCCGTTCGACCATGAAGAATTCATGGCCACCCCCATACGACAAACACCACTCCAAAAGAGAAGAAAAGAGAAGCAGAAAAAGAGTAAGAACCTAAGTTAGAGGGGTACCTTTAGGCATGGATAACATGTCTTTCCAACCTAATAACCATTTCTTGTAGCTTATTATTGTGTCTAAGGTATGTTCTTTGAATTTCCATGTATTTTTATTTTTTATTTTTTTCATAGGAACCACACCATGCAAAGACATGCTTCTTATTATGATCATAAAACTCAAGAAGGAAGTTGAGAATAGAAGATGATAAATCTCCTTGAAGTCACACCCTTTCTCATCCTCCTTGGTCCATTCCAAGTTTGTTATGTATTAAGATCATTGATTACTTTTAAGTTTATGTTTGAAAGGACCTCATGCTTCTAGGATACAAAGTCTTATAGAGTTTGATGAAATGGGTGAATGTTGTGACTTACTACTTTCTATCATTAGAGAATTAATGATCAATTAATCAAGGACACAATCCAAAGATAAAATATGATCATTTATTAATCAATCATACCACATCATTAAACATTGTACTATTCATTTCCAAAAATAAAATCAATTACAACAAAAGTACAAGATTAAGCATGAATGAAACCAAACAAAACAACAAAGTAAAATATATAAAAGAAATTGTAAAATATTCAGGAAAAATGGAAAACATATGAAGAATAGTGTAAAAAAAGTTGAAAAATTGGGGATTCTAGATCAAATTTTAACATAGGTAATCATTTCCCCCATGACTTACTTGGAATGAGGAGATTTGAAAGAGAGAGCATGCTTGTCCATTTGTTAAGGTTTCTATGTTACCTGTTATTTTTTATTCTAGGAAGGGTGTTATTTGCTAATTGTTGAATAGTAACCATTTATTTGGGCTTCAAGAATTTTAGATCATCATGGTTGTAGAAGGAAAGCTTGCATGAATGATATAAGGTCCTCTAGTTCATAAAGATAAAACTTATTTTTATGGAAATATAGATCTTTATTATACTCTACACTCTTTCATTTCTTATTATACTTCATCTATGATATGCCTTAATTATTCCATTTGAGAAAATCCATTGCTTGGGCATCTATTAAAAAGAGAGTAATACTTGGCTAAAGCTACATTAAGGGATTCATAATTCCCTTATTTCCACAATTGAATCTATTTTCTTAGATTAAACACCAACATCATAGTAAATAACTCCAACATCATACTCTAGTTTCTAATAGATTCCAATTCCAGGGACCAATACCAATGTTTAGCCTTTTTGATCAATTTCATGAGAAATAGTTGAAGCCTTTGTCATTAATTTTGAATATTTTATAAGACTTAGGCATCTTGGAAGTGTTTCAAGAAATGTTAAGGATCTACATTGTAGCCTCCCTCAAATTTTGTAATGTTTTCATATTTAGCTGTTTAATCCAAATATCATTTTGATGCATGATTGTTGTGTATACAACCTTCCTTATATTATCCATAGTCCTTGTAGTAAGAAGGGATTCATTATAATCATCTTGATCATCATGGCCCCTATCTTGATCATGTCATCTTCTATTCTACATGTTATGTCTTCTTTCATTTTAATGCTCTTTGGATTACTCTCATTCTCTATCCCTTCTACCATCTTTGTCTCTATCTCACTTATTATTCCTTTTTTTTTTCCTTCATTTGATCATTTATCATTTTCCCTTTTGTCATATCTCCACTCATTCTCATGATAAGTTTATGATGATTATTGATAGCTTAAATAATATGCCAACTTGCCCTCATTCCATGACCTCTTAGTTCATTCTTAGATGGCCTACTTTAAGACCTAGGTCTTGAGGTCCTCCTAGAATTCAATTTGGTTCTCCCTATTCCTTTGTTACTAGCCAAGGTTAAGCATAGCCATGGATTTTTTATATCATCTACATTAACTGATGATTTTTTTTCTTCTCTTCTAATTGTGACGTAAGAATAATACTAGTCTCCTTTCCCTTGACCAACTTCCTATCAGGCTTCTATGAAATAATTCCCTTGTCATTGGGACTTAGTAGACTAGTAGGACCTTGACATCTCATTAAAGCTCTTGTACTCACTTGTGGTTGCCTCCAATCCAATATTTATTAATATTTCCATAAGCATTGATGGGATTGAATGATTAAGAAGTAACACTATGTTGCCTTCAAGGTCCCCCCATCTCATTTGATCATCTTTGTAAAGTAAAAAGTTAAATTCCAAATAATAATGATATAGATAATGGTAGCCAACCTTAACTTAATAGGGTACTACATCTTTGTTTGTAACTATTCTATCATGTTCCCTTATAGAATCATGAACAAGTGAGAAATTAACTCTGTAAAAAGAATAAATTTTTCAATTATTATGTATGTATGAAATAAAATATTATTATTTCTCAAGTTATAAATGATTAATCTCATAATTTCAATCATGAATGGTAATAACTATCTAAATTAACAACACTGGTCCCTAGCACTAGTGCCAATGATGAGTAATAGAGTAGTCTCAACACCCAACTATATAAATCACAAGCATACACACATAACTTGCTTGTAATTTATGGACTACATTAGCTTGGTATTTAGAAGGTTAATTATTAATCATAGGTCACTATCTTCCCAGTTATACTTGTAAGGTCCTTAGTACATATAATTAAGTACAATTGAGGTGTTTGATGTTGATATTGGTTAAGTCATAGTAAAATATTAAAGATCTAGTTTATCTAATCTAAATGCAAGAACTAAATCTATTTTAGCCTAAGTGATGAATTATCATTCCTAAATTTCCGTAAACATCCTAAACTTATATTGCCAAGCATATCAAGTGGCGCACTACTTGGATTACCAAATGTTAACATATTTATGTTTGAAATTGGTCATACTCATGTTATGTGTTTAGCATGCATATAAACATAAATAATTAACTAATTACACATAAATTAAATGGGAAATGAAATTAAATTTTAAGTAAAGAAATATTAAGCTAAGTGAAAGGGCCTTCAATTACTACTCAACATGACTTATCCTCTTGAATTGTTTTTAATATCTTTATAAGTTTTGTGACACTACTGACTTCCACTAATTTTTCTTTCCTTTCATGTGAGATCTTTAAGTTAGTTTGCTTAGCTATAAATATTTCAATTTAAAGGGAATGCAAAAATTTTAAAAATGGTTAAAAGTTCACTTACTACTAGATATTTTTGAAACAGTGTATTTGCTTTACTGCTTCAACTACAATGCATGTTGCCAATGTGGCATTCTCTATTAAGATATATGGACCACATGAGGCTGAATTATAGATACCTATGGATGTTCCTGCATAATTATTTTGTATTTTTTCTATTTATCTTTATCAAAGTCTTTGCAACTTTTTCCAACCATGTCTTTTTACGTCTTTTACTATCCTTCCTTATCCAAGTCCTTTCAACTCTTTCATACAATATCCTTTTTGAATCTTTTACTATCCATCCTTATACAATTCCTTTCAGTTTTTTCATACCATATATCTTTTCCTATCTTTTACTATCCATGTTTATCCAATTCTTCTGAACTTTTTCATACCATGTCTTTTTATTATCCATATCAAATCATTTCAAACTTTTTTGTCTTTTTTGTAATGTTCTGATTTGCAAGTAGATACTGAACAGAGATATTATGTATGGTTTTCAATATCATAAAATTTTGCTCTAAATGGTTTTCCATATTATGGCAGCTTCCTGGACCACACACAGCATTCAACAACACAGTAAAAGTTTTCTATAACATTTCCTTATTTCTGCTTCTCTACTTGGCTAGATGTAAATTTGATATAACTAAAATATGTGAAAAAAGTTAAGGGACGCATGTGGGTGCCCTGTCGTCCAGATATGCCATGCCATTCATCAAGTATGATTACGAGGGCTGGGTTGGGACATTTCATTATTACATCTAATGGTCCACACAAAGAGTCATCCGTTTGGGTGGGGCTTTATTACAGTGATTGTTAAAGTGGAAACATGTACAGAATGCAAATGCAATTTCAGTTGCAACCTAAAGTGCATGGTTATGCTACCAATACTACCATCCAACTGATATCAATAGCGTTCCCAAAATAAAGAAATCTTTCAACCTATCCCAGCCGAATCTCATCATCGCAATGAGTTCATCCTTGGAGACCCTAACTGTGGCCCAAAAACATCTCGAGATTCCAAAATTATAGGAAGAAACCATGTATCCAGTAGAGGAAAATCTATAGCAAGTTCTAAACTTGAACATCTTGGATAATCAAATGCGCTATAGATTCCATCCGGTGCTTTTACTCATCTATAAGCAGTTCCCCAATGTAGCTGCAATTGTTAAGTAAGCTCTGGCGAAGTTGCTTGTGTACTACTATCCACTTGGAGGTAGGCTCCAGATAAAGGATCCCACAACCCACAAGCTGGAGGTGGACTGTAGTGCCGAGCAAAAGGAAGTAACTGAAATTTATCACAGCAACAAAGCTACGATTGCAATGTCAAAAAATCTAGCCTACCATGGAAGAACTAAGCATATTGAAATTTGAGTTCATTTTATTTGAGATCTGGTGTCAAATGAATCGATTATCTTGAAGTATTGCAATACAAATGAGTAGGTGGTTGATACTCTCATGAAGCCCCTTCCTCAAGACAAACATATTTATTTCAGGCTTGAAGTTAGTGTATGTAGTTTTAAATCAAGGGGGAGTGTTGGAGAATGATTCAAACTTAACAGTAGTATGAATAGCTTCTTGACTTGGTCATTTGTAGTTTTTTAGTTTTCTTGCTTTTCTGTTTCTTTTTTTTTCTATTCTGAGATGATGGATAAGATAGTGCCAAGATTTTCTGTAATTCAATTGCATTGTAAAGCATATATAAAAGATAGTTTAATATTGAATAATGTGTGGCACCTAAGCAATAAAGAAAAAGCATTAGCTTCATGTAATCTTCTCTATTTTGTTTTGTATTATCATCTCCTTTGTCCCTCTATTTATGCCTTCCCATCATATACTCTCTATGTACTAGAGTTTTCTTATTTTTGTTTTCACCAACATAATAAAATATTAAATTTTTATTTCCATTTTATTCTTAAATCATTTTGCATGCACTCAGATAAATCTGATAGAATAACAATTCCTACAATTGTGAATCCTGTGAAACATAGTCAATAATTCAGGATGTTTGTAACTTGACCAGCAGGTCTCGGGGCACATGCACGTGTGGCTACTACTACAAGAAGGAAGCGAAGAAACAAAGCTTGATCTACTATCAACCATCTTTAAAATATCTCAGCATAAGGGCAAGAAGTAGCATGGATGTGGACCTATTCAGCTATTATGGAACTACAACTATGGTTAGGCTGGTCAAGCCCTAAACTGAGATCTACTGAACAAGCTAGAGCTAGTGGCAACCAACACCACTGTGTGTGTTGTTCAAGATGACGAGAAACAACTTACCGTCAATAGCAATTAGGATCTTTGAAAATATAGAATGGAAGACCTTTTGAACTATGATGTGAATTAAATAATTAACCTACTTTATACAACGTCCATCCAAAGAAAAGGAGGGTACTTGTAATCATTGGAGGATGAGTTTGGATATTGCCATGTTTAACCATTCAGTATGAGATACATGGTGTCAATAAACTTGTTGTCAATAAAATTATTTAAGGTGTAAGATTATGGGATCTACTTTTGAATAAACTTGTTTAAGGTGTAAGATTATGGTATCTGATTTTGAGAAGTAATGGTGGATCAAAATTTGGAAAGTGTCTTTCACATAGATGAGTTTATTACTGTGCACTAGCTTTTTGCAGTAAACAGGATAATGGGATTTTTTCCCTTTGAATGCTAAATAGAATTTGCAATGTTAGCAGAGGTGCAGGATCACATTCTTCACCACATGGATGAAGCCTAAATGCTTATTTGGTTCTATCAAAATTATTTTTTAAGATATGAAAACTTTGGGTTAGTAAGAGAACCTTTATCTATACAGCAAGGCAAGGTAGATATGATAGTTATATCCTAAACAGAAGAGTTATCTAGATACCTATGGATTACCAAGACCAACTTTTCTCTGCTCTTCAGGTAAGTATTGTAGTAAGCCCCAGGATAGATGACCATATGGCCTAACAAAATCTTGGTATGGTTCCACTACCTTTTTGGAGGTATCCTACAAGAATGTCTATATATCAAAACAATTTTCCTTTTTTACAAAAAGAAATAATCTACTTTTCAAAAATACCCTTCTCTTTATTTATGACTCTAAGGTCAAGGGATGGCTCTGGTTTTTCTGTTACAGCCATAGTTTTTTAATATCGCTATACATCACTGGTTAAACTATAAACTATAATTGGTAGAATTAGAATTTTTGCTGACCTAAATTAAGTCAATACAATATTTTTTAAAAAAACTTTATTATAAAAAAATTAATTTTGATTCTTAAAAGCCCTTGGTTGTGGTAAGAATTCCTTTTTATAGATGTGGCATCTTTAGGCACAAAAAAACTCTTCTTAATTTGTAATTATAAGTGATTGGTATTAGAACCATGAATTACAAACATCCTTTTCAAGTTACTTGGTGTCTAATTTTATCCTTGACCATTTGTTGCCCTTTAAAAATTTCAAAGTTGTAATCTTAAACCTTCATGATGCATCCCCTAGTCATCACCACATTGCCACCACTATAGAGGCATGAAAGACCATACTAATGTTTGTTGATGCCAACATTGCCTATGCTAGGCACGAGGCCATGATCAATGAACATGTGGACCATTATAGTTGCAAAGTAGTCAAAATCCATAGATCTAATTCATAGAAATTCAACAAATATTTTTTTTTACATGTAATATCTTACAAGCATACTAGAGAATTCTTTGTTGGCACATTTAGACCATTTAATGAAGTAGTGATGGTCATTTCTAAGGAACATTTTGATCATAGTTTTATTCCAAAAATTAAAGAAGTGAAGGAGGGTTAACTAGACACCATTGGCAACCTACAAAATCTAAGAGATGTAGAGATTAAGGATTTTATTCTTTTCAAAGAATTTCCCTCTGGGCTAGGGAATATTTGTAGTTTAAAATTTTTAAAAATAAATAATTGCTAGATGATGTAGGTCATCCACATGCAAAGATTGCTGGATCTAGGAACACTTGAAAGAGGATTAGTGGATTTTCATATCTTGCCAAGCTTTATGAAATTATAATTAAAAGGTGTTTGCCCTATGAGTCATAGTTACAATGATGGTATTTTTTTTTCTTTGGCTGATGATCAATTTCAAAGTAAAAAGGCCAATGAACGCCTAGATGATGAGGCATATTACCAAGATGGTTTTGGCCATATTAAAGTAGAGATTAGAAGTTTTACAATTTACAATGAGGATCTTATAAGCCTTATTATTAATGAAAAAACAAGTAATTCCATTGGAACCCACATGGTTTGGTCTATCTTGGATCAATTTGGGAGCCATGCTCTTTTATCTCTAAATGTGATTAAATTACAAAATGATTAAAGGGTTTCTGCAATTCTGCATAATGTGCATTGTGGCTACAATACATCATACTCCAGCTTGGCACAATGTGTTGCACATGTATTTTATTGAATTCTTCTGAGCTCTAAATTGATGTCAGAAACTACAATGACACTGGTAATTTTGCTGTAATTTCTGGCCCATGGATGAAGAGAAAACCTAGGAATGTTGGACAAGACTCATCCTTTTAAGAAGTTTCCTATTCTGAGATTGTATTAAGGGTTTGCAATGGATGTAAGAGATTGGATCCTCTTGTAATAGACATTAAAAGATATTTGAGTGGTTGTACTTTTACTGCTGCATAACCAACAACCATAATGTTGTAACTAACAAATAGGAATAACCAACAAAATCAATGCAGCAATGAACATGCTAACAGCAAAAATATAACAACGAAGGATACAACTTGATTATGTTCAAAGCTTAAGCTTGAAATGATGATTCCATTGGAGGAGCAGAATGAGTTGAAGGAGTAGGAGGTGGCGGACATGGCAGCAATTACTAGTAGAGAGCAGCAACTGATGTAAGATGTGGTTGTAACTACTTGACATTTGGAGATGTGGGGGAAGTTACGATAGAAAGTTGTAGGTGTTTCGGGAGTTCCAGTAACTCCAACAGTGGTGGGAAGCTATAAAGCTATTTATGACTAGCTACAAAAAAAATCATCATCAGACCTTGGGGGTCTTGAGGGCTCTAAAATCCATTAGATCTTGGTGCCAGCCAAAAAACCAATGGACGATGGTATCCTTTTCCTTCATGGTAGCACTTCCTGCTTCAAAACCAGCAAAAGGTGGTTTCCCTCGGCTGTCTGGGAACATGCGTGCATAGGAACCACACAACTTCAATCCTAAATTATGCAGGAACATGCATGTGTAGGAACTACATGGCTCTAGTCTTGAACGTTACATTTGTGCTATAAACAGTGCGTGAGAGGCCACAACCAGTGATCAGTAGTGACAAACATGCCACATAGATGGCTATGTGTCACCAGCAGTAGATGTGTTTGTCACTACAGGGGTAGTAGTGGCTTTGGACTATAGTGAAGGACATGTGACTACAGAAAGTGGTGGTGTGGAGGTCTAGCCTCTCCTCTCTCTCCACAACAATGGTGACAATGGGACCCAGGAGCCTGCCCTCTCAATGACGATGGAAGGTGACCTTCTCTCTCTATCCTATCCATGTGGTAGGATGTAATAACCTCCTCTACCTAATGTGATGACTATAGAGACAATAGGCATAGGATCTACAAGGAGCACATGGTTAAGTTCTCTCTCTCCAGCAGCTTCCCTATTTGTTTTTCTACCCCAATGATAGACTATGCAAGCAGTCTCTCTTTTCTCCAACATGCGATGACATTCAGCAACTGCAACAAGTGATGTCTCCCAGTAGTAAGGTTTCCTTTTCTATCGCAGTAATGTAGCAAGAGATTAGATGGTGCATGGATTTACTCCCACTCTAGCAAGTGACATGACAGAAGCATGTGGTAGTGTAGAGTAGACATTAGTGACATCCCCCTCTCTCCCTCTTTAGGCAATGATCAAATTTTTTTTGCCTAGTCGTGGGTACCATTGGTAGTGACAAACCAGCAATGCTAGTGGGACTAGCGAAATTTTATTTATTTTAGTTACTTATTGTATTATTGAATTCAAAACAATCATTTAATTTAGGTGCCTGGTTTCATTTTTATTTGTTATTTTAAAATATCACATTGCCTTTTTCCAGGTAAGACTATTCTCAAGTTTTCATACCCATATGAAATGCACCATAACCAATAGTCTTCTTAAATGAGTTTTTTTTTTTCTCAAGTGTTTGTGCGACCAGAATTTATGCATCAACACCTTTTTAGCTTTAGGAGAAGGACAATATTTCTAGCCTTTTGTTTTTCCATATTAGTTTTTCTTATCATTTTTCTTGTACCTATTTTGTTTCTGATCTTGTTCCAAAACTTGTTGATTTTTTTTTTTTGCTAAAATCTATGTTTTCAGCCTGTGTGTTGAAAAATCTTTTTTAAAAATTTTCAAGCTCTTTTATTTTCTGATCTCAAAACCTTGTCTTTTGAAAATTTTTGAGCCTCGTCACCCATTTGTAATGCTTTTTTAAAACAGCCTTCATCTTCTAGTCCCATTTTTAGATTTGTGTTTTGGTGGTCCTTACTTGACTTTGGTAAGGTGGTTTTATTTAATTATTCAATTTTTAAATTATTTTAATAAAATTTTTAATTTTACTATTTTTCTTTTAAATTTTATAAGTATTGCAATTTCATATATTTATTTTTCTTTAAATTTTTTTAAATAGCATATTTTAGTGTTTTTTCTTTGTTAAAAAAATTATTATTGCAATATTTATTTTCCTTTTTGTTAATTTTAATGCTTTATTTTAACACTTATATTCTGTGATTTTTTATTTTATGAGCAAACTTACCTCTGCCCCTAACCGACCAACAACCTGTTACTTTACATTAAGGAAATGACGAACTTCATGTTTTCCAAATTTTATTCTTAGCAGAACTCAGACTAGGATGGTAGCCAATCAACTCCCAACTCCCTTGGTGAGCAACCCCTTCAACTTTACTAACTACCACGATATCCCAAAATCACTTCAAAATATAATTTTTTTCAATCCCACAAGCCCTACTAGCGATGCTTGCCAACATATATAATGTTTTGAAACCTTACTAGGCATCCACAACATTGTTTAAAACAACATAGAATGCAAGGTATTTGTGACAATTTTTAGAAGCAAAGCCACCCAATGCTTCACAAGAACCAAACCCCCCTTATCTACTTAGAAGAACTCCACCTAAACAAGAAGTCAAAGATGAACATAAGACTTACAACCTAATTGAGGATTTAAAGAAAATTAAAGCTGAAATTTCAATGTGTGACCTTCTACAGTTTAATGAAATGAAAGATGTAATCCAAGAGGTAGTTCATAAATCAGAAACCAATAAAGGAAAATCCATAGTAATCGAAAGGCATGTTCACTTTGTTGAAGGTCCTAACATTCTATTAGTACAGAATGCAAACAACTCCATGTCATGCCACTTGAGGTATGTAAAGCCTTAAGAGAACAAATGCTACCACAAACGAAAAGTGTAATAGAACTTAATGGGTCTAATGTGCTTGTAGTAGGGTCATTAAAAGAAGTAACAGTGAAAATTAAACAATACCCTACATTTACATGTTACACAAATATCTTAGTAGTTGGCATGTCACTCACTTATGGTATGCTCTTATCTAGGACTTTTGGAGCCAACTTTGGAGGCTTCTTTAAGATAGATTTCTCAGAACTATTAATCCCTATCAAAGGAAAATCTAAATATATGGTCATACCTAGAGAATCCTTTTAAAAGCAAGTTGTAACAAATTTTGAGTAGAAAAATAAATCTTTGGAGAATCAAAACCCTAATATTTAAATTGGGGTTATTGACATTGAGCATGGTGAACATTTTACAAATGGCCATGTGAGTGAAACTACAAAATAAATCTTGTCTCCCATATAGATTCCCCCCAACCTTATTAAACTTCAAAAGAAGGTGGAAAATTTGATGAAGACACCTTATGTTATCATTAACACAATGGATTTCTTCTAAATGACATGCCACCTTTAAGAAAGGACAAAGATAAAAATGAGATCCCAACCATCACAGCATTAGAAGGTGTGCCAGATTTTGATGATGACATATCCATGGAACACTTTCCTAGAGAAGGTATGTTCAATGGTTTACAAAAACTTAGACCTAAGATTGAAACTCATATGAAAGAAGAACTTGATGAACTTCTAAGATTTAAAATTACTCATCTTATCAAACATTTAAATTTAGTGCCTACTGGAAAATGAACAAGAAAATTAAAATTAGGTTTTGATTTTTGTAATCTTAATAATCAACAAATTGTTAAATGATGGCTTGACAAGAAACATGGAAGTGAAGCCTTTAAGATAGAAGATCTAGTCTAGAGAAAGGGTAGAGCATTTGGTCAAACTAGTCTTTAAAGTAAGTATTCTCCTATGTGGTCACATCCATTCCAAATTACAAATGTCATTGGCCCTAATGTATACAAAATTTCTAATTGTAAGGACATAGGTTACATAGGAATTTTAATATTTCATCTAAAGCATTTCTACCTAAGTGCCCCACGTGGACACTTGGTAGATTCTTAGTTGCATGTTTTCTTCCCCTCCACCATGCATTTCATTTGTATATAGTTGTATTTTCATATTTTCTTTATATTTTCATCATCTCTTTCTTAGCATATTAGTTTTGGTTTTTGTTTTTCATATGATTTTAACAATCATTATGATCATTTGAGTTACCAGGCATTGGGTCATCATAACATCATTTGAAAATAATGCTTTATATATACTAGTACTATTACATAAAATCTCCTTATACTATATATGTCAATAATGTTATGATTCTTCTAAGTTAATTTTAAGGTTTTAGTTTTATTAGTTATGTTGGATTATTGTGGACAAGATTTATGCTACTTATCACGTAATCATCATGATCATGTGAGTGTAGGATAAGTGACATTGAAGAATGGTTAGGCATAATCACTAAGTGACCTTGGAAAACTCCATTTCCTTTCTCCTAAGCCCTAGCCCTTAAGTGTAATATTCCATGGCTATCTTGTGAACAATGAGGTGAAGTATGTTCATCTCCACTTGAAAACCCTTATCCACCTAGGAAACCTACTATAATGCCATCAAATTATAATTAAAGACACATACACAAGGGTTGAACTACATCATTGGTAAAGTTCTGAAAAGACTATGTTCTTTGGAAGTGTAGCTAATTGGCTAGAATTATGTTGGAATTCCTACCTTAAGGATGAAGTACACCATGAGCAACGTTTCCTCAAGAAAATAGAGAAAGAAAGGAGAAAAAGAATAAGGACCATGTTCATTGACAATGTAATAAGTTCTTGAGTGTGATGGGATGTGGTAGCAATCCTTACCCTAGCCTCCATTCCCCTTTTGAACCTATTTTCCCAAAATTCAAAAAAAAAATCCTTTTTTCCCATCCCCTTTCTAAATGTCAAAAAAATCCTAAGGAAAAATCCAAAAGTTGCGGCTAGCCATGTTCTAACATGAGCTTGTCTTCCTCATTAAGTTTAGTATAAGTCTCATGCTCAAAGTAGTCCACATCCTTTTTACTTTTACCTTGTGAGAAGATTGGGAATGAGATCTTAATTTTATATTTTAATCATATATATATACCTATGTAGTTAAAATAATAAATTATATATTTGAATTTTAATTAAATAAGATGGTGTCATATGGGTCGCCCACGTCTAGTTCTCTTTTGATTATATGGTTATTTTAATCATGTTTAGATTAGTATAGTTTGCTTTCAAATTTTAATTTGTCTGTGTTTTACAACATTTTCAATTCTTTATCTATTGCATTATTTTAAAATTTCTATGGTTTTGTTATCCTTGCACTTGCCTGCAATTAAAAGTTTGGCGGCTAAGTGTTGATGCCAACATTGCCCATGCTAGGAACGAGACCATGATCAATGGACATGTGGACATTATAGTTGCAAAGTAGTCAAAATGCACAAATCTAATTCATAGGAATTCAACAAATATTCTTTATTTACCTGTAATATCTTACAAGCATACTAGAAAATTCTTCTGTTGGCACATTTAGACTAGTTAATGAAGCATTGATGGTCATTGCTAAGAAATATTTGGATCATAGTTTTATCCCAAAAATTAAAGAAGTGAAGGAGGGTTAACTAGACACCATTGGCAACTTACAAAATGTAAGAGACGTAGAGATTGAGGATTACATTCTTCTCAAAGGATTACCTTGTGGGCTAGGTAATATTTCTAGTTTGAAATCTTTCAAAATAAATAATTGCTAGATGGTGCAGGTCATCTACATGCAAAGATTGCTAGATCTAGGAACACTTGAAGGAGCATTGTTGGGTTTTCACATCTTGCCAAGTTTTATGACATTACAATTAAAGGGTGTTCGCCCTAGCTATGAGTCATAGTTACAATCATGGTATTCTACTGTAGTTTAGTTTACTTGGTAAAGATTTGCAGAGCAAGCTGTGAGAGGTGCCAATTCCCATCAAATTCACACCATTATCCACGACATGGGCTGGGTGTGGTTGGATCACTTGCATAGACACTACACCCCTTTACTTCAATGCATATAAATAGAGCTCAAGATTGACTAAAACTCCACAAACAAACATACCAATACATTTGATCTTCTTGAGGATAGTAAAGAATGGCAGTGCCAAAAAGATGCAGCTGCTTGCAATGGTGCAGATAGTAACTAGGGTGGTTTTTGATGGGAAGTACACTGGGAAGATCTATGTTAAGGGATCCTGGTGTAGCACCACCTATGAGTTCTATGCACTTGCTTACTACCAAAGCCAATGTCGGTGCTTCCAACCCTCTGCAAAGTCCAACTCAAGTGGAGGAGGAGTCTCCGATATCATCATGGAGGAGTTGTTCAACGAAATGCTACTCTACTGCAACATCGCACCACGCCCTGCCAATGGCTTCTACACTTTACCTTCATCGATGCTGCCACCTACTTTCCATAATTCATCACAGAGGGAGACCTTGAAACTAGAAAGAGGGAGCTTGCTACCTTTTTTGGCCAGACATTCCACCAAACCACTGGTACATATTTTCTTTCTCTAACTTGCACCTTGCTATCTATTACTACTATATTTAGCGAGCTTCTATTGGCATTTGTATATCTACAAACCAACATATCTTCTGAGAGCATCTATTTAATATGATCCAGTGGCTGGCCCGTTGCATGGGTTGAACAATACAAATGGGGTTATTGCATAAACAGTGAGATTAACAAAGAGGCCACTGCATCATTTTGGCACTGTCATTCTTTTCCATCCTCAAGAAGATCAAATATATTGGTATGTTTGTTCGTGGATTTTGACTTAGTCTCAAGCTCTATTTATAGGCATTGAATTGAAGGAGTACAATGTTTACCAAAGTGACACAACCAGGCCTTGTTCATGTTAGGGATAATGTGATGTAACGTGATCCATTACATTTGAGAAGGGTGTGGATTTGACGGGAATTAGTACTTCTCACAGCTTGCTCTGGAAATTTTTACTGAGCAAACTAAACAAGAATCAACAAACCAATCAATTTTTTTTAGGAATTTTCTCTGCAAATTTATAATCTAATTCTATAAAGAATTTGGATAATTTATAATCTAATTCTATAAAGAATTTGGATAAATGAATTACTTTGGTTCATGGTAGCATTCAATCGTAGCATCAGAAACAATACGTTGGCACAATTAATAACTATATCTTTATTAAACCAAAGTTATCACATTTTGGCTCTACCTTTCGAAAGACCAAAAGCTAGAAGACACTGGTGATCAAAAATTGGGTAAAGGATGTTCATGGTGGTGGTTTTTTCACTATTTTTCTTAATGTAGTTTATTATTTCTTTTGAATATCTGATAAGCTATCAGATTACCCTACGAGGCAATGCAGCCAACACTAAATCCAAAAATGGGAAGCAGAAAGTATACAACAATTAAGCACCTGAATCCATGATAATGATTTTCATAGTTTGAAAATTCCAATTAGACCATTGAATATAAATCGGACACTGAAAGAGATCTTAGAGCTTATATACACTTAGAATTAGCAATATATAATATATTAAACTAAAAATATCAATAAAAATATAGCACTATTCATTGGATCAAATATTCTATTGGATTTTTAATTGGCTTCAATATTGCCTTGTAATTTATTGGAGATCGTATGATATATTGTAGATTTCTTAATCTATGTACAAAACCTCCACTACGTATTTTCATTCTCCAATTAAACTTACTATATACTTGTTGCTATTATTTTTAGGTGAGCATGTATTACCATTTGTATATTTGTAAACCTATGTTCTGAGAGGTTACGCTGTAGAACATCCATCCATCATCTATTTAATGTCATCAGGTGGCTTAGCTGGTGCACTGGACAGCCCATAAGCATAGGGTTACTACTTTAACAAGAAGGTCAGTGGAGACATCGGCCTGATTACTGTGACAGGACGTATCAGTACTACAGGCACAACCTCATTCAACTATCATGGGACTACAATTACACTTTAATTAAGCTCTAGGTATGGACCTGCTCAACCATCCTAGTTGCCACAGACCCAGTTGTGTCATTCAAGATGGCCATATGGTTTTGAATGACTCCATAATCTTGGAAGCCATCCTACCATGAAGTCAATTGGTGGAAAAATTTCTAAATCACTGATTTATCATGGAGTCAAAAAACTAATCATTTAATGGCCAAATTGCTGGTTGGACTTTCACAACGAACGTGTTTGACTTGCATTTCAAACATTTTCAGTTTTTTCTAATTTTTTGCAATTAATGGCATAAATCACAGAATGATACAAATATATAATTAAAAAAAATAGTGGAACAACGAAAGAAAAAAACCTTAATATAATTTGGTGCTAAGTTGAAAACACATTGTCCTATCTTCCTAGCTTGCTAGAATATCTTACCAACTTCTAAAAACATTTTACAAATGATATATATTTTGCTGGACTTAGTTGTTGAGATTGCAAATTATAATCTTTGATTATAATTGTATTGCACCTTGTGTTGCACCTTTTGAGGCTTGTTAATAGATTGGAAAGTGGGACTTTTACCGTTTTCTCAAGAAATAAAAAGGAAAAATATTTTAGTAGAATCACAANATTTTCTCAAGAAATAAAAAGGAAAAATATTTTAGTAGAATCACAAATATGGAATCAAGTTTTAAGATGGTTAAAATTAAAAATATTGATGCATGGTGGAGCACTATGAAAATGACACAATATTATTTTCAAGAGATAACATTCCACAGGCATTGGCACTCAATAGGGCACTAGACAGGATTGCACAAAAACTGCGATAGAAGATTAACAAAGCTAAATGGATGATACATATGATGAATGTTGAGGAATAGGTGAAAGGTCAGCTACATTAGGTCCTAGGAATTTTACCTAGAATAATAAAGGATATTTACTTAGGGATGTCAATTTTTGTTTGGATATGGTGCCAAACATGGGAACCTCTGATGTGGAAGATATATAGAAAAATAGAAGATTGGGTGAACCGATTCCTCTCTTAGAAAGGGAAGATCTTGCTGGCTTCATTGGTTCTCATTGCAATGGCCAAATTCATTGTAGCTATAGCATATCCTCCTACTTGAGTGATACAAAAAATTGACCAAATTATTTGAAAATTTATTTGGTCAAGAAAAAATGGAGGGGGAAAATGCACTTGGTTTGCTAGGAGAAGACAGGTAAACCTAAGAAGATAGGAGGGATCAGGATCCTATGATTTAGAGATGAGCTTAAATTGGTAATGTAAAGACTACTAAATCATCTCCTGAGTGAAAGATAAGGGTATGCATAGTGGATTAGAATAATGTAGTGCAAATACCAATGGTGGGAGATTAATTTCTGAGGATCTTAGATGTGGTCCATCCTTTGTCATCATGCATTGGAGATGAGGGAGTGCAGGCTTCTAGGGATGCATCCTAGAGAAATCATGAATGCTTAGTTTTGATGGTTCATGGTTGGTAGGCCATATGGCATGGGAGGATCCTTGAGAATGTGAAGGCTTTTGCATGGTTGATTGCTCACACAACACTATAGATCATTTTCTTGATGTGTGGATTGACACTGGAAACAATCGATCATTTTATATACTAATGCTAGGATTATAGGAGACTTAAAGGAGATGGCTATGATTTGGGTTGTTTAGAAGTTGTCGAATTAGCTAACTTTCTAAGGTAAGAGGCTATCATAGCTAAATTTAGCCACTACTTCTAGGTTTTGACTCTGGTATGAGACTTCATGGAGTATAAGGTGTGTAAGGTACTATGAGCCATCTGTGGCAAAGTTCTAGAGGGATGAAGAGCTATGGTAGTTAATCGCATGGGTGGTGTGGAACAAGTGGTAGTATGGCTAAAAGGGATCCCTAATTTAATGAACCAAGCATTCTTTGAGAATTGGGATGGGTAAGCAACAGCCTTTAGAGGTAGGACGATTTAGCTAATGGAGAATTCTATGGTCACAATGATGGAAGTGCTAGAAGCTGGAGAGGTTATCCCACTGATGATTCATAGTTGCAAGTATGTGAAAAAAAATTTTCAACAAGGAATTTTGAAGATGGTGATTAGGCACATTCCCAAATTTGCACTACCATGGATTTGGCAAGAGGTGATAAGTCTAATTGATAAGTTCTTGGCATAGTTGGGAAGTTTGAACTGGCTAGTGGGTGCATTTTGTGTTCCTATGATGCCTGAAGATGGGTATGTAGGTAAATGTCCCAAATGTTTTGCTAGAATTGCTATGTAGGAGGAGTGGAGGGAGGCATCCAAGGCTAATTTTAGCCCATCTACAATGTGCCTAAGCTATTCCTTTGGTAAAAATCCATGGCCTAGGCATCTATGTAATAGTTAATAGTATCTATCCATTGTTGTATCAAGGGTTTCATGAGTCCCTTGTTTTAATCCTTGGATTTATTTTCACAAGTTAGACACTCGTGAGTGGGTTTGATCTTTATCATTGAAAATTTCTAGCATGGTACTCCACCTTCTGATTGATTTAGGCTCTAATGATCTATACCAACTTT